>NW_025905325.1:0-26842 GCF_018835915.1 Vigna umbellata
ATGATGGGCGCCGTGGCGACTTTTCCGTGTAGACAGTGAGGAGGGGATCATAGATTATAGGTAGGGGGTTTACTGGCTGAGAAATGAATCTTTTGCTAAATATCAAGGGTCTTACACTAACCATATTATCCAAAAACAAAAAAATAAAACAAAAGAAACGAGACTTTAATTGAATAAATAACCTTAAAAAAAGAATTAAACAACTCTAGACTGTTGTGCTGCTTTGTGTCAGCAAGGAGAAAGAACCAAAATATGCAGTAAAAAGTCGAAAACAAAAATATGATTTCACATATCACAGACATTTTTAAGTTCACAATGCCCTCTTGATGCAAAAGAATCAAATAACCTAAAATCATGTGGTCACAACAACAAACATCATTATGTTTCTTTTATTCAATTGTACTTGATAAGTGAAAAACCTTGCAAAAAATATTTATGAATTTCAAATTGAATCCCAAATTCCCAATCTTAGCGAAAGCTTATGGCATGAAAAGTAACGATCAAGTCTTAAATCCCTAAAACGCACAAAACATGTAGATGATAGGATTTCAATCACAATTAAGAAGATGATGATGGTAATGATGGATGTAGAAGAAAGTACCGATTTTTAACTGAAAAAGGGTTGAAGTGCAAGGTGACCAATTGAAAGGTTGTTGGTAGCAAAGGTCGACTCCGTCACCGAAGTTTCTTTTCGATCAATGACGGTGGTGCTGAAATCGGAATCCTTACTTGGGGTGGACGATGGGAGAGAAGGAGAGAGAGGGCGATGGAAGAGGCTTCAGAGCGGAGTTTGGAGAGTTTGAGAATGAGTACGGAGAAGGTGATGGGGGCGGTGGACCGCGACGATTCGAGTGTCGCCACCGACATAACGGAGTTGGTTGTCGTTAGCATTGGTAGCTGCGTTTTGGAGTGGATTTTTTGGGCCAGTGGGCGTCTCAGCAGCAATGTCTATACGACACGAGGATTTATCACGATGCGAGGCTTTGAGTATCGATTGGGGTTTTTTGGATTGTTCATCTGAGCTTCTCTGTAGGTTAAGGATTTCATATTGGGTGGTTCATTGTTGTGTTTGGATGATTCAAGGACTGATTGAAGACTGTGGTTGAAGAGGGTCCAATCGTGATGGTGAAAATGGTGACTGCCGGCGGTGGCGGTAACGGTGGACCCTAATATGAAGATAAGTAAAATCCTATGTCATGTTATAATGTCTTAAATTAAATAAAAATTTCACATAATCAAATACTTTGACATCGACATGCAACACATCAGTAGCGGTTAACGTTGTCTGTGAAGATTTAACGGACAGGGCTTAATTGGCTCAACTTTTCAAATATTTGGACTCAATTGGCTCAATTTTACAAATATTAATACCCAATTGAGATAGTTGCAAATATGAGGACCCACTTGAGATTCCCATACAAATATGAGGACCATATGAGGGTTTAAACCAAAAAAAAAGTAATGGATACTCTAAAATTCAAATTATAATGAGAATCCTAACAATAAAATAGATCAAGGCCAACTTCAGAATTGTCAAATGCACAAATCAAATATTTCGAGGCATCAAAATTTGAAACAGGCTTCAACTATCTCTATCCAAAACAATTAACAACCTAAAATAATGATTGAATCAAGAACAAAACTGAAAATTGCATTTAATCGAAAGTTAAAATGGAAATTGTAACAAATCAAAGTAAAAGTGAAGAAATCAATGTTTACTAAGTGTAAAATAGGAAATTACAAGAAAAACAAATAAACACAAACAAAACCTAGACGATCACGGGTTGTCACCACCGTTAATGGCTCTCAACAATTCAAGAGTTCAGAGACTATTCTACAAAATGTGAAAAGAAACCTAAAAAAAGAAAACCCAAACCTCGCAACAAAGTTCTCTTGCGTCTCTCGTCCAAAATCCCCACTCTCCACATTCTATATTCTATATAGGCTTAATACCCTGATGGTCCCTATTTTCGTCAAGTGCGTTCGATTTGGTCCCTATTTTTTTTGTTCAATGTTGTCCTAAAGAATGTAAAATCTGTTCAATTTGGTCCATTTTGCAAACGTCGTTTCAATCGTTAACGACAGACAGTCCAGGTGGGCACAATAGTGTTGAGATGGCATTTGACTACCCACGTGGATTCCCTACAGGAAAAGTGAGGTGGATTTTATGTTTTTTGAAAGTGTATTTCTGATATTTAATGAAACTCATCACTCTTCCGCTTCAGCTTCCCTAACTCGAGCCCAACACCTCAAACACCGCCAAAATGCTCCCTCAATCGCCACAACCCAAGTCTACCCCAAAAGCTATGGTGGCTACTCCATAGATCTCAACTTTGGAGCCCCACCCCAAACCTCCCCCTTCGTTCTTTACACAAGAAGTAGGCTCATTTGGTTCCCCTACACTCCCCGCTACATATGCTCCCATTGTCTCGTCCCAAACATTGACCCCATCAAAAAATTCCTCCACCGCCAAACTCCTCGGTTGCAGATCCCCAAAAACTGAGATTAAAAGCCTTCAAATGCACATTTTTCAATGTTTTGATATCTGGGTATTGGTCTAACACTTTTCCTAGAAGCTCCAAAACAAGAACTAGGTTTTGTGAGAACCCTGATGATATTTTAATTGAAGAAACAAAGATATGTAACTTGGAAAATTAATGAATCAACGAAGCAATTGGTTATTTAATTTTTTATATTAATTACTAATTGGTTATTTAATTTTTTTATATTAATTAATAATAAGATTGGTCTTTAGATTTATACTCTGCAGGTGTTGCCTTTGAAACTCACCGTTTCAATAATTC
This sequence comes from Vigna umbellata, assembly GCF_018835915.1. The sequence continues at coordinate 2,805 of NW_025905325.1, forward strand.
AGCTGCATCGTTTTGACTAAGTAGCTTTCCCGTCAACGGCCCAAATTGGTGCAGTAGCCCACTTAAGTGACAACTTCAAAGTAGCATCAGTTCCAACCCCATGTGTGGCAGCCTCAGCAGTGTAGCAGGTCAGCCCAATTAATCAGCCAACAATGTTCAGCGGCCCACTTCAGTTCAGTTTCTCTGGTGCCAGCAGCTTCCCACATGCTCAATCTAATTCAGATGGGCTCAAAATCTCTCTTGCAGCAGCCTAATTTATATCTACATCAAAGAAAAAGAATCGATAACAAATTAAAGAAAAGTAAATCCAACAATTAAAAAAAATTATTAAAGATTTTCTAAAAAAATATTATTTTCCTACTAATTAACAAAAACTAAAAATTACACCTAAAAACCTATTTTTAACTAAAATTCTATAAAACTACAAATATAAAGAAAAATCCTAAAACTAGCCTAATTCTAAGAAAATATTTTTAACCTAGAAAAATATGCAAATCTAGAGTGTTATCTTTGGTGTTCTTTGATCTTTCTTTTACATTTTCTTTACTTAGTTGATTCATCAAATCTTTGGATATTGATTTCAAATTTTAAGAACTCTTCAAAGATTTGAAAAAGATTTTATGAAAGATGGTTGGATGTATTGAGAAAATTTCAAGGATTGGAAAACTCCCTTCATCATCTTAGTCTCAACCTTAATTGTGGGAGTGATAGAGGGCTTTAGTAGCTCTTCCTCTTCTTCTCTTATCTCAATCTCTTATTTTTGTATCTTTTCTTTCTCATTACTTTCTTTTATCTTTTTCTCTTCATACTCTCTTCTTCTTTCCTCCTCATTTTTCTCTCTTATTACTTGCTCTTCTTTCTTTCTTTGTTCTTTCTCTCATTTCTCATGCTCCTCAAGCTTTCTTTGTTCTTTATTCCTTCTTTTGTCTTCCTTTCTTCTTCTCTTAATCTTCATTAAATTCTTTTGAACCTTTTCTTGTTTTTCATTAAGAATTCTAAGTTCTTCTTCTAAGGTAGAAAAACATTGTTTTCTTTCAACTATTTCTTTCTTTCCTATCTCTCTCATTTGTTCATCTCTTCTTCTTTGAATCTCTATTTTTCTCTTGTCACTAAAGAGCTTTCTCACTTTTTCTTCAAACTCATCTTCTCTTTCAAAGAACCCTTCTACACTTTTTAGAAAAGTTTTTCCTCTTTTAATGAGTTCTCTTATCTCACATATTTGCTCTTGGTTTATTACAGGGAAGAAGAAACAAATTTTCTTCTCATGCATGCTCTCAAGTCACATCAATCTTTAATTAGAGATTTTCTACCTTTCTAAACCTTAGATTCTCTTTGATTCCACCATTCATTTGAATGTCCTACATACCTACATATGCATAAACTAAGTATATGATATTTACCATGCCTAACTAGGAACGGATGAAGCTCTTATATTGTTTTCTCTCATGCAACGTATAATAATGCACTAGTATTTTCACCGAAGAATGGAAGGTCACTCTTAGCTTTATAATGTAGCTCATTCTCACCATGACTTAGATGCAAGCTAGTATAAGAAATCATTTTTTTTCAAAAGAATTTTGAAAAATGATTTTCACAAATAATCCTACACATTTTTAAGATTTTTGATATTGAATATGCCAAAAACTTAGTATTTCAAATAAAATTCATTAAGAGACTTAAGGAGATAAGAGAAGATTAAGTTCACTTCTAGGAAAGAGAGGTTAATCACTATAAATTTCTTAGACACCAAGTCTTTCCTAGCAAAAGTTTACCTCAAGTTCTCTTGTACCAAACTTCTCAAAGGGATTTAAACTTGAAATAAAATTTGACACACACTAGACTATCACAATTAAAGAAAGCAAATAAAGCTAATCTATGTGGCCTAATGGTGAAGTTAGAGGGAACGTTGGTTCCCTCACACTTACCAACTACAAAATGCAATATTAATCAAAGTCTAATGTTCTTGTTAGGACATATCATGACAAGGCCAAATATTACAAGTCCAAAAAGAAGAAAGGATAAAATTTTAACTTAGAATGAAATACGCACAAATCATTCTCCTCACCAAGTGTTTACTCTCTTGTTTTCTTGTAACTCCATCAAGACCTCAAGCTCCCACTAAGCCTTCATCACCTAGGGTGCTACCTCCAAGTGTTGGCTCATCATAAAGACAAACCTACACCACACCAAGGGAAATAACACCACAAAAACCAAAAGAGTCCAAGGATAAAGCAAGAAAAGGTCTAAAATGAACAAATACTCTTCAAAAGGAATTTGACATGGACAAAACAGAGTTTAATTATGAGACAAGCAAGCAATTAAATGGTCAAGAAAGAAGGTTTAACACATCAAAAGGAACATGAACTAAACCTTTATTGTTGTTCGGGAATCAATGTAATCCTTTGAAACTCTCATGTATTGAATTTGTTCTTCAAGATCTTTTTAAGATACATGCTTTCTTTCATTAATTGTTAGAGTTTTTCCTCTTTGCTCAAAGCATACATTTTTTAACTCATTTGATGTCATGATTATTGATTTTGTCGATATGGACACATACGAGGAAATCTAGATCTGGGGAATCTCTCCCAATAGTAGTATAAACCTAGACATAGGAGTATGATGGTTGGTGTCCTTTAAGCTTCTATGTTGTGTAATGCATGAGTAATTGCTAGGGAGACAATACATTATAAACTAGTGATTATGATTAGGCTTTCTTCGCCGAGGCATCGGGTTTAAGGTAATTTAGAAAGTGGCATTAACAATTAATAAAGAAAGATGAATTCTTGATTACATGAGAGTGGATAGGATGAAATTGATAAACCCCAACAACATATTCATTCATATATTTCAAATCATGTGTTCTGTTTCTTCTTGCCCATTGGACAATACATGCATTCATATTTACTTTTCAGTATTTTGCATTTAAAACTTACAAGAATTGGTTCTACAAGTCTTAGATAATCAATAAATCACATAGCTGTCTAGGCCGTGAGTCCTTTGGGAGAATGATACTTGGTCTTACCAGTTTTATTACTTGATACGATTCGGTTACACTTGTCGAGGGTTAAACAAGTTTTTGGCGCCGTTGCCGGGGACTCTTGGTTTAACTAGTGTGATTTTTTATTAACTTTGACTTGATTTGTATTTTGATTTATTATTTTTTTATTTTAGTTTTGTATATTTAAGTTTATCTTTTTGGTTTTTGTTTTTATCTTTTTGTATTTCTAATTTTATTTGTTTTATCTTTCTATCTTCTATTTTTTTTTATTCTCTATCTTTTTGTGCTAACAATTGTTTCTAGGAACTTGTTTTCTTGTGTATGCAGGAAGCAATTCGCACTAGAAGCAAGAAAAATTCAGAACCTCTTCTTGAAGGCTTGGACGAGAGTAGACGGAGGAGAAGAATTCGTACATCTAGAGAACTTTTCGCTCCTTCAGAAACACTCTTACAACCTTCACCATAAAGGTTTAACCAAAGCACTGAAAATATGGCAGAGGAGAATAATGGTAGACGCACTCTTGCATATTACACCACTGTGGTTGGCCCTCAACATTTTAACAGTATAGCAAGGCCAAGGGTCAATGCTGCAAACATGGAGGTGAAACCAACATTGATACAACTGGTAAAGAGTAATCAATTTAATGGGTTATCACATGAAAGTCCATATGAGCATCTCACTACCTTTAATGAAATTTGTAACACAATGAAGATAAATGGGGTGCCGGGTGAAGCAATCAAGCTTAGCTTGTTTCCTTTCTCATTGGGAGGCAATGCTAAGTTATGGTTAAACTCTTTTCCAGAAGGAAGCTTTACAGAGTGGGAAGCTGTGGTTGCAAAGTTTTTAAACAAATACTTCCCACAATCTAAAGTCAATAAAGGGAAGCAAGAGATATCTTCTTTCAGACAAGGCATGGAAGAGACATTAGGTCAAGCATGGGATCGTTATAAAAGTTTGTTGAGAAAAACTACCACGCATGGCTTTGATGAAGCAACAATAGTCTTACTTTTCCTTGGAGGTCTTTGTTCACAAACCAAGTTAATGCTAGATGCCTCAGCAAGAGGTAATATTAAATGGAAGACTCTAGAGGAAGCAACTGATTTGACAGAGAATATGGCTACTAATGACAATGAGTTGCACAGTGAAAGAGGAACTCCAATTCTACAATTGCAATCAAATGATGCCTTGCTCGCTCATAACAAAATCATTATTCAGAAGTAACAAAGAAGCTTTCCCTCTTACCTCAAGAGATAAATAATATTTCAATGGTTCAAAGGCAGCAGAAACAGTGGCAGCCACAATCTACTCCATATGTGAAAACAACAAAATTGGAGGATATCTTCCAACAATTCATGAAAATGAGCACCTCTTATTGTAAAAATGTGGAAGTTGCATTCAACAATATGAAGATGAATCTTAGGCGAGTGGTCAACAAGATAGAAGGCTGTGAAAAGAATGCAAAGAGTACTTTGAGGGAAGACTGTAAAACCATTGTAACAAGAAGCGGTCAAGTGTTAGAGGAAAGAAAAATAGAGAGAAAAGAGAGAGAAAATGAGAGTGGAAAAGAGACACTTGAGTGGAAAGATAAGATTGAGAAAGAAAAAAAGAGTGAGGAGGAAGATGAGAGAAAAAGAGAAAGAGAGTTAGAAAAGACACTTCCTTACCCAAAGATTTATTCAAGGAAGGAGAAAGAAAAACAGTTTGAAAGGTTCATGGAGATGTTTAAAAAACTAGATATTACTATTCCTTTCTCTGAAGCATTGCAACTAATGTCATTGTGAAGGAGACCATTAAAGTGCAAGGTAATTGCAGTGCAATCATACAACAATTGCCTCCTAAGTTTAAAGATCCAGGGAGCTTCACTATTCCATGCACCATAGGAGAATTGGAAGTTGGAAGGGCGCTGATTGATTTGGGAGCTAGCATCAATTTGATGTCGCTTTCTGTGTTCAAAAGAATTGAGGGTTTATAACTCAAACCCACTAGAATGGAACTTCAATTGGAGGACAAGTCTCTTAAATATCCGTATGGGGTAGTTGAACATGTGCTGGTAAGGGTTGACAAATTTGTTTTTCCAGTGGATTTTGTTATAATGGAGATGGAGGAAAATGGAGATGTGTCTCTAATTCTTGGGAGACCATTTATGAAGACTGCCAAAGTTCTAATTGATGTGGAGAATGGTAATCTTAAATTGAGAGTTCAAGATGAAGAAGTGAATTTTGATGTATTCAAAGCCATGACACATCCGAAAGATGATAAAGCATGTTTTCAATTTGATGTACTTGATGAAGTTTGTATGGTGCAAGAAAGGATGGTATGTTATTCTTCTCCACTAGAGAAAACTCTTATTGATGCTTGTGAAGACTTAAATGAAGAAGAGAAATTGATAGATGAATGTATGACAGACTTGGAGACATTGAAGGAGATTCTAGTGGAAGATGCTAAGTTTGAGACGCTTGATACCAAAGAAAAAGTCAAAGCAAAGAAGTTAGAATTAAAAATGTTACCATCACACTTAAAATATGTTTTTCTAGAAGAAGATGGAACAAAACTAGTCATCATCAATAATTCTTTGCTTCTTGAAGAAGAAGGAAAGTTGGTAGAAATATTGAAAGCCAACAAAGCAGCTATTGGGTGGTCAATCTCAGATCTTAAAGGTATAAGTCCAACTTATTGTATGCACAACATCTTTATGGAAGATGACTATAGGCCGAGTGCTCAACCACAGAGAAGACTAAATCCTGTCATGAAGGAGGTTGTTAGAAAAGAAGTATTGAAACTCTTGGAAGCTGGCATTATTTATCCAATCTCTGACAGTGAATGGGTAAGTCCAGTGCAGGTAGTTCCAAAGAAAGGTGGGATGACAATAATCTATAATGAGAAGAATGAGTTTATTCCTACTCGGACTGTTATTGGATGGCAAATGTGCATTGATTACAGGAAATTGAATAAAGCCACCAGGAAGGATCATTTTCCTCTTCCTTTCATGGACCAGATGCTGGAGAGATTGGCAGGTCATGCTTTTTATTGTTTCTAGATGGATACTCTGGATGCAACCAAATTGTGGTAGATCCAAAAGACCAAGAGAAGACGACCTTCACATGTCCTTTTGGTGTCTTTTCCTACAGAAAGATGTCATTTGGATTATGTAATGCCCCAGCTACATTTCAAAGGTGTATGCAGGCAATTTTTTCAGATCTCATAGAGAAATGCATTGAAGTCTTCATGGATGATTTCTCAATTTTTGGAGATTCCTTCCAAAGGTGCTTGGCGAATCTGGATATTGTCCTCAAAAGATGTGTTCAGACTAATCTGGTACTTAATTGGGAAAAATGTCATTTCATGGTAATAGAAGGAATTGTGTTAGGGCATAAGATTTCTTCTAAGGGGATTGAAGTAGATAAAGCCAAAGTAGAGGTTATTGAGAAACTTCCTCCACCAACAAATGTGAAAGGAATCAGAAGCTTTTTAGGTCATGCAGGATTCTATAGAAGATTTATTAAAGACTTTTCAAAAATTGCAAAGCCATCGAGTAATTTACTGGTTAAAGATGTACCTTTTGTGATGAATGATGAATGTTTAAAAGCTTTTGACATATTGAAAAGCAAATTGATTTCGGCTTCAGTGATTGTAGCTCCATATTGGAATCATAATTTTGAACTAATGTGTGATGCTAGTGATTATTCAATAGGAGTCGTCCTTGGTCAGAGAAAAGAGAAGGTATTTCACAACATCTATTATGCTAGCAAAGTGTTGAATGATGCCCAGTTGAATTATGCTACTACTGAAAAGGAGTTTCTAGCTATAGTTTATGCTTTGGAGAAATTTAGACCTTATCTCATTGAGTCTAAGGTGATTATCTACATAGATCATGAAGCCATAAAATATTTGTTGACAAAGTCAGATTCTAAGCCACGACTGATTAGATGGGTACTGTTATTGCAAGAGTTTGATGTAGAGATCTGTGATAAGAAGGGGAGTGAGAATTTGATTGCTGATCATTTATCTCGGTTAGTTAATACTGAGGTTACTGGTAAGGAACTAGAAATCTAGGAATCTTTTTCGGATGAAACACTCATGTATATTCAAAAGAGGTCGTGGTTTGCTGATATGGCCAATTTTAAAGCTGCAAGAGTAATTCCAGAAGATCTTAATTGGCAATAAAGAGAGAAATTTTTGCATGATGCCAAGCAGTTTATTTGGAATGACCCTTATTTGTTCAAAATTGGAGCAGATAATCTTTTGAGGCGATGTGTGACAAATGAAGAAGCTGAAAGAATTCTCTAGCATTGTCATGACTCACCCTATGGAGGACATTTCAATGGAGAAAGAACAACAACAAAAGTTCTCTAGTCAGGTTTTTATTGGCCTACTTTATTTAAAGATGCTCATAATCATGCCAGGAATTGTGATAGGTGTCAAAGAACTGGAACTATTTCAAGACGTCATGAGATGCCATTATAGGGCATTTTAGAGGTTGAAATCTTTGATTGTTGGGGCATTGATTTTGTAGGACCATTTCCACCATCTTTCAACAATAAATACATTTTGGTGGCAGTAGACTATGTGAGCAAATGGGTAGAAGCATTGACGTGTCCTAAAAATGATGCAAGCACTGTGATTAAATTTCTAAAGAGATAAATCTTTTCACGCTTTGGAACTCCTAGAGTACTTATTAGTGATGGAGGATCTCATTTTTGCAATTACCAGCTAGCCAAGGTACTCAAACATTATGCTGTGAGACATAAGGTAGTTGCACCTTATCATCCACAGACTAATGGGCAAGCTGAAGTGTCTAACAGAGAGATCAAGCGGATCTTGGAGAAAACAGTTGCTACGTCAAGAAAGGACTGGTCACAGAAACTTGATGATGCTCTCTAGGCATACAGGACTGCAATGAAGACATCTATGGGTTTATCACCTTATCAGCTAGTCTATGGGAAAGCATGTCATTTACCAGTGGAGATGGAGCATAAAGCTTTATGGGCACTTATATTTTTGAATTTGGATCCTTTTGAAACTCAAAATAAGCGTAGAAGGCAGATGCTAGAGCTTGAAGAGATGCGGTTGCATGCATATGATTAATCCAAAAGCTAAAATTCTATCATGACAAGAAGTTAATAAAGAAGATTTTTAATCCAGGGCAACAGGTGCTATTGTTCAATTCAAGACTGAAGCTATTTCTTGGAAAGTTGAAGTCAAAATGGTCTGGGCCATTCATAGTAAAGAGTGTGCGTCCACATGGAGCAATGGAATTAGTTGATCCAGTTGCTAATGATCAACAAAGAAGCTGGGTGGTGAATGCTCAACGTCTCAAGCATTATCTAGGAGGAGAAGTAGAGCGATTGTCCATAGTGATGAAGTTGGCTGATCCTTGAACTGTATTGGGTCAAGCTAGTGACGTTAAAAGAGCACTTGTTGGGAGGCAACCCAGTGATTTGAGAACTTTTGTTTTTGGTTTGGTGATGTAATTATGAACTTTTGTTATTCTTGTTTTAGTTATAAACTGTTTAAAAGGATTACATTTACTGAAGGACGTTGTGTGGAGGAGTATCTACTGAAGGATACTAGGTTTGCTTGCACTTATTGATGGGTGTTGGAGAATTTTGGGTCAGGCTCGTGACGTTAAACAAGCGCTACCTGGGAGGCAACCTAGTGTTTTAAATTCGTTAACTTATTTGCTTCTGTTTTTAGAATAGGGTTGATGTACTTAATTTGAAACTTTATCTGTTATGATGGTTTGCTTACGACTGTTGTGTGATAAGTAATGCTTGATGATGTTTTGATCTTGATTGATGTCGAGAATGTGCACATTATATGCTTATACAGGTGGTTCACAAGCATTGTGAACAAATGCATGATATTGTGATTATGATTATGATGCTATGCAGGATGTGTATGTGGAATGTGAATGAGCTTATATGTGAGATTTTGAGCTCTAGAGTTGTTAAGATTGAATGCTATTACTCTGAAACACTAGTGCAGAAATGACCTTTAACGTCACCCGTAGACGTCCGTCCATAACAGCCCCAACGTAAATAATTGACCAGTGGCATATCCGTAAATAAGTGAAACTCTAGATGTCCGTTGTGGGGGGGGGGTGTTTTCGTGCTTCCGTGTGAGTGAGTGTCGTGAAGTGTTAGATTTCTTGACCAAAGAAACCTTTCATTCCACTAGAATCCCTTCTCCTTAAGCTACAAGATTATAATTCCACTATTTAACACTTACCTAAAGACATCATATGAATATTCACAACCTCACCAAAATCATAAAACTTGAACTACGTAACAAAGTAAAGAATTATTTTATTAATGAAAATCACTTCAATTACTTTCGAACTAAAGATCTTTTCTGAAGTAATTTATGGGTTTTGAAGGGGTCAATCAAAGGAAGGTCTTGTCATTTCACAAAGAAAATATGCTCTTCACATTCTAGAGGAGACCGGGTTGGAAAATTGCAAGCCAACTAATAGTCCCATGAATCCAAATCAAAAAGCTCATGGTGGACCAAGGTGACACTTTCTTAAATCCAAAAGGATACAAGAGGTTGATTGGAAAACTCATTTATCTCACTATTACAGGACCTGACATATTTTATGTTGTGGGAGTTGTTAGTCAATTCATATAGAATCCTCATATTGATCACTAGAATGTTGTAATTTGCATTCTTAGATATATCAAAAAGGTTCCGGGACAAGCAATATTGTACGAGGACAAAGACAATACTTAAATTATAGGGTATTGTGATGCAAACTAAACATGTTATCATGTTAACAAAAGATCCGTCATAGGGAGAGCAAGAAACAAAAATGTTGTTGCTCAATCCATTGTAGAAGTTGAATATAGATCTATGGCTCTAGCCACTTGTGAACTTTTGTGGGTTAAACAACTTCTTCAAGAGCTGAATTTTTTGATGTTCAGCAAATGAAGTCGTATTATGATAATTAGGCAATCATATTGCTTCTAATCTTGTGTTTCACAAAAGGAACAAACACATGGAGGTTCACTGTCATTTTATGAAGGAGAACTTGTTGTCCAAGGAACTATGTACTGGATTTGTCAGCTTTAACAACCAACTTGTAGACATTCTACTAAGACCTTGACAAGACCTAGAATCACTTCAGTTGTTTTTGGGAGTACCTAGCTCTAGGTTAGGGGACATAAGCTCAATTTGAGATGTCTTTGTACTTCCTCATTACACACTCTATTTGAGATGTCTAGTACTTCCTCATCACACTCATAGGATATAATGTGTATGAGAGGAGGAAATAGATTAAAAATTAGTTGTTAGTTGGGTTGAGTGAGACTTTCTTTATATAGTGGGGGGCGGGGTCTTTGTAGGCAGGGTATGTTTTTAGATGTTTTAGAGAATTGTTGACAGGATCATTGGCATCCTCTATGAAGGGAACATTATCCCTTGAAGGCATTCTTGCTGTTCTTGGTGCCTAGAATCAATAATACAAGATCTTCACTGTGAGTTCAAGTGTTTTGCAGTGTTTTGCAATGGTTTTCTTGGGTACCTCTATCTAGGAACCTAACAAATTGGTCCGACCTGCAGGATCAAAATGGAGAGACATGGAAGGAAGATTGAGTACAATAGAGAGATTAGCCAGCCAACATGGCCGAGCAATAAAGGATTCAAGAGAGGAATCCAGAGCCAACTACCAGGAACTTAGAGAATTGATGAAAGATATGATGTGAAAAATCAAGAACCTGGACAAAGGATCATAAGGTAGTCAGGGGTCGATTAATGGGGAAAGAAGGGAAAGAAAGGACGAGGTTGAGGAAGTGATGGAAGAAAGAGAAAATACTTTGGAGAAAGGGGCCAGCAAACAAGGAAGCGCCATGACAGGAAAAAAAAAAAAAGACAGTGTGCAAGAGATAACGGAAATCATCCAAGAAATGAAAGCCATGCAGCAACTCATAAATCAGGGAAGGGGCTCAGAAGAAAGTGAGAAATTTGTCATGAAAGGAAAGAAAGAGGTAAAGACGGGTATGGATGCTAGAAAGATAGTATGCAAAACATCAAGAAAGGCAAGAAATTCTCTGAAAAGGAGAGTACTTGGCTAATGATGAAGAGAAGAAGGAAGAAGATATCCATAGAGTAGTAAACCAGATGAAGAAGGTTTTTGGAAGGCGGCAAAGGATCTTGAGCATTGTTTGGCAAGGCCAAAGAACAAGGTCAAGGGTGTTTGTTTGATTGCCTCACTGAGGGAATGTAGTGAATTTCAGATCTGGGAGGTGAAGAAGAAGTGTCATAAAGTGTGTGATGAAGATAAGCCGAGTTTTTGCAAGAAACCCGAAGTTTCATTGACAGAACTGGTTGAACTGTTACCACATCTAGGAAAAACTTCTAAAGACCATCCTGATAAGAAGAAACTCATTTCAATGCAAAATTTGTTTAGATACCCAAAGGCTGAAGGGAGGAGGTACTTCGAGGAGTTGGATAAGGATGGGGATGGCCAAATAATTCTGGAAGATCTAGAAGTAGAAATGAGAAAACGAAAGTTGTCGCGAAAATATGCTACAGCATTTTTGAGTCGTGCAAGAAGTGGTTTGAAACAATTCTTATCATTAATGGAATGAAGGAGTCAACAATTCTCTCATATCGACCACCACCCAAGCCTCCAGACCTGAATTGGCAGGCAGTAGCCAGTTGATTATCTTCCTATGCTAACATGTTGATGGATGAGCCATGGGATCAAGCTTCACTGTTCCAACCTTGAGGACAAGGTTGTTCTACAGCAATGTGTAATGATAGGATATAATGTGTATGAGAGGAGGAAACAGACTAAAAATTAGTTGTTAGTTGGGTTGTTAGGTTGAGTGAGACTTTTTTTATATAGTGTGGGGGGATCTTTGTAGGCAGGGTATGTTTTTGGATGTTTTAGAGATTGTTGACAAGATCATTGCATCCTGTGTGAAGGGAACATTGTCCCTTGTAGGCATTCTTGTTGTTCTTGGTGCCTAGAATCAATAATACAAGATCTTTACAGTGAGTTTAGGTGTCTCGCATTGGTGTTCTTGGGTTGCTCTATCTAGGAACCTAACACACACACTAGGCTCCCAATATAGGGAGTTAGGTACCAACTTGAACTATGAAAGAAAATAAAGAATTATTTTATTTATAACACTTAAAAGAGAATATATGAGGAAAAGGGCTAGAGAGATCAAATCTCACCACTAATTCAGATTCATATACTGATAGGATATAATGTGTGCAGGATAGAAGGAAACAGATTAGGAATTAGTTGTTAGTTGGGTGGTTAGGTTGAGTGAGTTTTTCTTTATATAATGGGGGGTCTTTGTAGGCAGGAAATGTTTTCGGGTTGTTTAGAGAATTGTTGACAGGATCATTACCATCCTGTGTGAAGGGGAAACCCTTGGAAGAGAGAATGCTCTCCTATTTTTGTCTTCTTTTCAGTCTATACCATACAGAATATTACTCTTCTTTATCGGTCCAATTCTGGTTTCCTAACATATACAGACACATATAAGCATTAGTTGCTTACATTAAAAGCTTAAGGAAGAGAAAGAAGACAACTCTAAAACAAAATAGGAGCAGTAGCTTTTAAACTGCAGCTTCTAAAACAAGACTGAATTTACCTTGTTTTTCAGGTTTCCCAGCTCAAGACAACAGTTGGATAGCATCTTGTGGGCATAGACCTTCTATGAGTTGTAGGGTACTGTTAGGAATAAAAGAGAGAAGTAGCATAATGTCGAACGGTAAAGCAAAGGGGAAGTGAGGCCGAACAGAACGAAAGGGAGGAAGCGAGGCCGAACGAAGTAAGAGAGGGGAAGCTAGGCCGAACGGTAAGGCAATGGTGGGAGCATAGACCTAACGTCATCAAGAAGAGAGCATGAGAAGTAGAGGCTGAACGGTAAGGCCATGGGGGAGTATAGACCGAACGGCATCAAGAAGGGAGGATGGGATCAAAGACCGAACGGTAGTTATACGCTAGTACCGAACGGTATGTAGTAGAAGTAATTTGGGTTAGCAGAAGGGTAGGGCGCAGGAAGGCGACACTATAAATAGTCTTCCTGTAACCTAATTCAGGGAGGTTATTATCTTTTGGGTAAAGACTAGACATTCTTGCCAGTGGAGGAAGGGAGGCTTCCTTGGGATACTTACTTGTAGTTATAATTTTTCCATAGTTTACAGAGTTAATAAAATACATACTCATACATTTATCTTCTGTTAATCGAGTTTTGAGGTGAGAAGAGGGAATAGATTAGGTTATCGCTATAAAGTAACCTAACAGGTACAGAAGAAGGATACCAACTTTAAAACATCTTAGGCAATCCGGAAATTATTCAGCATGTGCAACAATTCATCAAGTTCTTGTGCATCAGCAAGGAAAATCTCCACAGAAAGCTACTTAGGAAGAATCTTCCATTATCTAAGAGCAATTTCCGGAATTTAACCTTGAGGACAAGTTTGTTTATGAGGAGGTATGTTAGGACCAAACCAGAGCAAAAACTTATAAGGGAAAAGGGTCTAAAAGTTGTATTGTAGGAGGAAAAAAAGGAGTAAAAGGGTAACAATTTAAGAGGAGGTTAGGAGAGTTAGTTCAGTTTTCCTTATAAGTAGTGTCCATGTTTAACCACAATGGTAAACCTCCCTCAGGTAGAGAGGACAACTCAGGGAAATATCATTGAAGAACTGGGCAGATTCCAGTGGAAAGCAGTACTCTCCTTTAGAGGGGTATTTGTATACCTTGGTTCTTGGTATGTAATGAGTTTTCAGTAATAGAGAGGAAATATAATTGTAATGAGTTTTCTGTGTTAATTGTTGTTTCTTGTTAGGCTTTGACATTTTCAATTCCGAAAGGGGATCCTAACAAAAATCACACGCATAAACAAAAATATTGCTTTCACTTTAGAGTTTAATTGTATAGTAAGTGCAACTGCCAACCAGAGATGACCGTATGTATGACTTCTAAAATAGAAATTATAAAAATCAGCAAACTCACCATGCCTATCATACATGGCACTCTCTAAAGCATTCTAAATAAATTCTTCACCTAATTTTTAGAAACAGTTGCTCCCTTTTCAAAAAGATATCAATGTTCTCTCTAATACGTTGAACCAAACCCCTTCTAGGTGACTAACCTGAAATTACACGTTCAACCCCAAACACAGGCTTTAGTGTTCAATCTCAATGCACTGTTAGAATTTGGAATTTACACTCCCAACCAATCAAAAGGTATCTTTACCTAAGGCGCCTAAGTATATAGTATAAAAGTTGAACCAATCCCCAACTAATTGACTAACCTAAGACTATGCATGCCCATAACCAAACAAACACTCTTGAGTTAATATAAAGAATTTTACACTCAAGCAAACAAAAATGCTATTTATTTATTACTTATAAATTACTACACTCAAATATTAGCAAAATTACCTAATTTTACCCTAATTAAGAATGTTATTTAAGTTCACTTAATGTTATTGATCTCATAAAATCACATTCCAAATCACCCTTATCACATTTTATCGGGGATAGTGTCCATATTTAACCACAATGGTATCTTTGAAATAATAACATTAAATAAGTTTGACTTATTTAAAATTTGTTTATTCAAAGCTCACTGAACATGATTATATTTCTCATATATTTCAGCCCATAGAAATTATATATTATAGAAGCCAGTCAAGCACACCTTACCTTATATATTATAGGCACCTTAAATATTAGCAATTTGTGATCAATGTGTGTGTGTATACACTAGAACTGCATCGTTAGTGCCTTCTAATTAAATTCTCACCTTTCTTTAGTTCATGGACATGTCCACCAATGTCCCACGGTTTTGGAACATACTAATATGTAAAGCCCAAAAGGAAGTAAAACTTTGTTAAGGATTGTTTTCACCAAGGACTAAACTCATACAATGTCCAAACAAATCGACCTTGGATTCACTACATTAACTGTCCAACTCCTTGCTTTATATTTTCTCAAATACATCGAACCAAACCCAAACTAACCTGAAACGACGCGTGCCCATTCATCCTTGAACAAGAACCCGGACGCCTTTAAGGCCTGTCTGCAACATTCCAGAACCTTCTCTGCTTCCTCGGAGCCGAGCTGCTCGAGCTCCTCGGAGGCCGCAAGCCGCACGACGGTGTTCCCCCACTCCCGGCGAGGCACCTTGCCCTTAGCGAACCGGACAAGCTCGGCGACGGCGCCACGGAGCGCGTCGGGCGGGGCAGCGAAGCCGGGAGCGGCGGCGGCGGAATGAGCGGCGGCGAGGAGGCCGAGGCCGGGGCCAAGAAAGTGGTAGACGGAGAGGCGGAGAGCGTCGGGGCCGGCGCGGAAAGCGAGGGCGAAGGAGACAGGGCGAGAATCGGCGAATTTGGGGGAGGAGTGGATTTGGAGGGCGGTGGAGAAGAGGTAGAAGAGAAAGGGAGCGGTGAAGAAGAGGAAGGCGAAGAGGAAGAGAAGGCATTTTCCGGTGTGGGGTTTGTTGGGATTTGGATTTGTGTGACTGGAAGAAGAAGTATAGAGGGAGATCATGCGAGGGTGCAGCTGGGTACGGTGGGGTGGAATGTAGGAAGGAGGAGAGGAAGGGGAGGAGGGAGAATAAGGAGAAGAATGGCGAGGGCTTTTTGGGAAACTCATTGACGGTTGTTGCTCGGAGAAAGCAGTGGCGCTTTGGAATGGGATTGTGCAGAGTGCGGTGTTGGGAACGAACTGCAATGCAATGGCTTAGGAGGAGGTTGAGAAGTTTTGAGCTTCAGAACATGTGAAGGTTGATTGAATGGATTTGTAACGACTTTCAAAGTAATACTAATTTAATTTTATAATAACTATAATTAAATTTAAATATGTTTCTACACAGTAGAAAATTTTGAAAAATCCTTTTATAGAGAGTAACCGAATCGTATCAAATAATAAAACTGGTAAGATCAAGTATAGTTCTTTCAAAAAATTTAGGCCTAGACAGTTATGAGATTTATTGATTATCTAAGACTTGTAGAACCAATTCTTGTAAGTTTTAAATGCAAAATACTGAAAAGTAAATATGAATGCATGTATTGTCCAATGGGCAAGAAGAAACAGAAACGTGATTGAAATATATGAATGAATATGTTGTTGGGGTTTATCAATTTCATCCTATTCCACTCTCATGTAATCAAGAATTCATTTTCTTTATTAATTGCTAATGTCACTTTCTAAATTATCTTAAACCTGATGTCTCGGCGAAAAAAGCCTAATCATAATTACTAGTTTACAATGTCTTGTCTCCCTATCAATTACTCATGCATTACACAGCACAGAAGCTTAAAGGCAACCAAACCATCATTACCTCCCTATATAGGTTTATACTACTATGGGGAGAGATTCCCCAAATCTAGATTTTCCCGTATGTGTCCATATCGACAAAATCAATAATCATGACATCAAATGAGTTAAACAATGTATGCTTTGAGCAAAGAGGAAAAACTCTAACATTAATGAAAGAAAGCATGTATCTTGAAAAGATCTGAGAACAAATTCAATACATGAGAGTTTCAAAGGATTACATTGATTCCCCAACAAAAATAAGGTTTTAGTTCACCATATTCATGGTGAAACTAGGTAAATACAATGAAAGATGAAAGATTAAAACCCGTAGAAAGGTGAGAAAAGGAGTTTGTGCATCCAAAATCTCTCCAAGGTGTGATGAAGAGTGTGTTCTGCTTCGTCCCAGCCAAAGATGACTGACCTAGGTTAACCTAAAACCTTATATTAGTATTCTAAAAATTATAGAAAGTTATGCTTAGCCCATCAGAATGCGCCTCACGGTAATTGCATGTCATTTCTATTCCCCCCATCAGCTGCAGGTAGTTCTGTCCCTCAGCGGTGTCAACGAGTCTGAAGAACACACGCTCAGCGGTAAGTTCGTTGAGCGGCACTTGGTTCTTCTCTTCTTGTGCACTTTTTGTGTCCTTTTCTGATCCATCTCTTCTCTACTTCTCTTATTTCATCAAATTCACCTTAAAATCTGCAAAAACAGGAAATGGAAATCAAGCTTTATAAAACATGTCAACTCTCTTATTTCCAAAAACATAAGCAAAAGCATGATTCCAAGCTAGTTTTAAGTCATAAAGGTTGTTTATGATATCAATTTTAAGTATAAAAATAACAGTTTTTCAACTGTTAGCACAACCCCAAACTAGTAGAACTTGCGTGTCCTCAAGCAAACAAAGTAGATCAATTTTTACCAATCCATACAATGGTTCACCATATTCAAAATTGTCTTCTTCAGGACAAGTAAATACTCAAATTAAGCTCTTCAACAAAAGACTTCAAGCAAGATGGTGCACATGCTTTAGGTGTGCACTCAATCACATAATATCCAACAATGTTATTTTCAATGAATGACCAATCAATAAGCATAAGATTTTCATAATAGTGTTCATGAATCTTCCCACTAGATAAAAGTGTTTCACTTAAACACAAAAGTGTATAAGAGGATCACTCGTCCACTCTACTATCACAATGTCACATGAATTACTTTGCTTCATTTAACCACAATCAAAAAAACACAAGCAAACATCATCACAGGCACTTCTCTATGGCTTATAATGGGTGGCATAACAAGAAAATTGGTTTTTCTGAGTTTCACAAAACCCTTGAGTTAAGAGAATCATCTAAACCACAACCATTCTTAATTATTCCCAACTTTCTTTTGATTGAGCTTTTCTTTCCTTGTTATTTTGCTTTCACATGCTTAACTTTTAGCTCAAGCTTTTTTATGTTCCCTTCTTAAACTTCCCAAACAACCCCAAACTTGAACATTTATCAATACCACAAAATGTTTTCAACATAACTCAAGGGTATAAAGCTTTTTAAAGAGGGATTTCTATCTTGGTCAAGGGTACGGGTTCAAAGGATAGAACACATAAGTGGTCTCTTTTGATTGGGTTAAAATCATACCTTTGGCTAACAAAAGGGTTACCAACAAATGGCCTTGATCATTGATGCAAACAAGAAATAATTCAACATGAAAACCTGGGCAAAGTCATTCATGCTTTCACTAGTGCAGAAAGGACTGTAGACGTCCGTTCTTTTGGCCTTTTGCGTCTGACAGTGCACTAACCGACGTCTACTGGGCGTATTTTTTTAAAATTAATTTATTTTGCAATCCCCCACCTGAAAAGCAGAAAATTGTCCTAGAACAATTTTGCAATAATATATATATTGTGTTCATATAAACAAAGTTCTACTTAATGTAAAATATAATCCACTACCAAAAACTATCAAGATAAAACTAAACTAAAACTAAGCAATGTTCAACAACAAATAAAACTATTCCTAACTCATCTTTGAAGAAGATAAGCGGTCCACTCCTGCTTATCTGTTTAATGTGTCCTCTGTTGGAATAGGAGATGTACTTTGAAGCGCTGCTGCAAAAATTCTAGAAAGATTCATTATGGTTTCATATATGTTTGAAGATGAATTTGATTTGTAATTCAATGTATACATCATTACCTCATTCCAGTCATTTGTAATGACAGCTCAAATGATGGTCTTAATCCAACCATCACATAGAAGCCACATTCCCATGAATCTAGCTGGTAGTTACACTAAAATAACAAACTAAATAGTTAAGAATTTAGATCATTCAATAACATAGAAAATGAATAGAACTTAAATGACTTAAAACCTTTGGATACAAAATTTGAACCAGTTGACCACGTGATTTACCAATAACTCTGTACAGATTGAAAACACAAAGTATAATAATGGACTATATTTATCATAAAAGTTGAAGGTGACAATCAATTCAAAGTCATTTTTTGGAGAAACACTTACCCTTAAAGCATTGTTCTCAAGTCATTTTTCATCTCCTATGCAACGAACCAAAACATGTAATTTTACATACTTTGGGAATGATGACCATCAGCTGCCAGTGCATGCTATCATAAAGGATAAATAGTTATTTAAACTAATTAGGAAAATAAATAATGAACTGGCCACATATAAAACAACACCTACCCATCAATGTATGGCACAAGGTATAGTCTCTTTTTGACTCATCCATCCATAGTTTGCAAATAATGTTGTCTGTTTTGAAGTGTGTTTACCAGATGGTTGAATGATCTGAGGTTCAACAAACACGTACATGGAAGACCGACCTTGGTCTACAACGATTGTGTCCATTGTACCTAAAACAACAAAGTTAAGTTGCAAGAACTCCGAAACACCCTTATCATATTCTTCACGGATGCGACGTTCATTCATCCAGCTTCGATCCATACTATGTTCGTAAAATCATCAGTATAAGTTTTTTAACTTTCACAAGGTTAGGCCCTACCCATTCAAAAAAATTAATTTTCATAATTTGCTAAGACACGTGCAAAGAAGTCTACATGATAAAATTGATAAGATTTCAGCAAGCATTTCGCATTGGTCTCGAAATACACGAAATGAGAGGTAGTCAACGATGACCACAATCAAATATGATCCGCGGAGAACAACAAAAATACTGAACCAAAATTTTATCAATCTTATCCATAAACTCCAATTGACATGTTTTGCAAATTATGAAAATTAATTTTCTCAAACTGTCCAATCGGACAATTAAAATTTAACACAAACGATTAAAAGATTAATCATTTGTGTTAAATTTCAAACAGGAACTAAGTGTCACTCAATGATTTGATACTTACATTAACATATCACAATTATAATAACACAACTAATACATGCAATTCAAAAGCCAATAACACATGCATACCTTAGAGTAAAAAACATGCATACACAAAAACCATAACATGCATACAAAAAACCTTTATCAACGAACAAGCTAACTTGAAAAGTAGATTCCAAATGAAAGGGAGGGAAATCGAGGAGGGCACGGCCAAAAACGTAGGCCAAAAACAGTCCAAAAAGCCGCCCAAGATACCACAACAAACTACACCAAAAACAATTTTTAATCGGTTCAAATCAAAGATATTTCATCACAGAGCAATGTAATCGGATTGAAAGTAAATTTAAACGGTCCAAAAGAGAGAAAACACACTGGAAATGCAAATGCCACCGAGAGCGTTCGCGCGGAAGACGATGAATAGGAGCGAGTAACTGCTCGCGGTTCGCGTTTAGTATAAATACTATTAGAGTCCGGTACTATGGGGCCCCGACATTTATAATCCTATAGACGTCGGGGCATCACTAATATGACGTCTTTGGGGATTTAAAATTGATATTCGCGGGGGTTTTAGACGTCCGTGGGAGGGGCCCGAACGTCTATAATTTTATAGACTTCCGTCCCCCCCACCCCGGACGTCTAAGAGGCTGGAACAATTACCTCTTCAACTCCCCTCTATCAGCCCCTTAAACGTCCGTTGTGGATGGGGCCGGACGTCTATAATATTATAGACGTCCGTCCCCCTCCACAACGGACGTGTAAGGGGCTGAAGACAATTAATTCTTCAACCACCCTATCAACACCCGAAACGTTCGATATGGGGAGCTGGACGTCTATGATATTATAGACGTCTGTCCCCCTCCACAACGGTCGTTTAAGGGGATGAAGACAATTAATTCTTCAACCACCCTGTCAACACCCGAAACGTCCAATATGGGGGGCCGGACGTCTATAATATTATAGACGTCCGGCCCCCTCCACAACGAACGTTTCAGGGGCTCAAGACAATTAATTCTTCAACCACCCTGTCAGCACCCGAAACGTCCGATATGGGGGACCAGACATCTATAATATTATAGACGTCTAGCCCCCTCCACAACGGACGTTTAAGGGGCTAATAGGGGAGTTAAAGAGGTGATTGTTCCAGCCTCTTAGACGTCCGTGGGTGGGGCCCGGACGTCTATAATATTATAGACGTCCGTCCTCCCCCCCCCCACAACGGACATCTAGAGTTNTGCTGGTAAGGGTTGACAAATTTGTTTTTCCAGTGGATTTTGTTATAATGGAGATGGAGGAAAATGGAGATGTGTCTCTCATTCTTGGGAGACCATTTATGAAGACTGCCAAAGTTCTAATTGATGTGGAGAATGGTAATCTTAAATTGAGAGTTCAAGATGAAGAAGTGAATTTTGATGTATTCAAAGCCATGACACATCCGAAAGATGATAAAGCATGTTTTCAATTTGATGTACTTGATGAAGTTTGTATGGTGCAAGAAAGGATGGTATGTTATTCTTCTCCACTAGAGAAAACTCTTATTGATGCTTGTGAAGACTTAAATGAAGAAGAGAAATTGATAGATGAATGTATGACAGACTTGGAGACATTGAAGGAGATTCTAGTGGAAGATGCTAAGTTTGAGACGCTTGATACCAAAGAAAAAGTCAAAGCAAAGAAGTTAGAATTAAAAATGTTACCATCACACTTAAAATATGTTTTTCTAGAAGAAGATGGAACAAAACTAGTCATCATCAATAATTCTTTGCTTCTTGAAGAAGAAGGAAAGTTGGTAGAAATATTGAAAGCCAACAAAGCAGCTATTGGGTGGTCAATCTCAGATCTTAAAGGTATAAGTCCAACTTATTGTATGCACAACATCTTTATGGAAGATGACTATAGGCCGAGTGCTCAACCACAGAGAAGACTAAATCCTGTCATGAAGGAGGTTGTTAGAAAAGAAGTATTGAAACTCTTGGAAGCTGGCATTATTTATCCAATCTCTGACAGTGAATGGGTAAGTCCAGTGCAGGTAGTTCCAAAGAAAGGTGGGATGACAATAATCTATAATGAGAAGAATGAGTTTATTCCTACTCGGACTGTTATTGGATGGCAAATGTGCATTGATTACAGGAAATTGAATAAAGCCACCAGGAAGGATCATTTTCCTCTTCCTTTCATGGACCAGATGCTGGAGAGATTGGCAGGTCATGCTTTTTATTGTTTCTAGATGGATACTCTGGATGCAACCAAATTGTGGTAGATCCAAAAGACCAAGAGAAGACGACCTTCACATGTCCTTTTGGTGTCTTTTCCTACAGAAAGATGTCATTTGGATTATGTAATGCCCCAGCTACATTTCAAAGGTGTATGCAGGCAATTTTTTCAGATCTCATAGAGAAATGCATTGAAGTCTTCATGGATGATTTCTCAATTTTTGGAGATTCCTTCCAAAGGTGCTTGGCGAATCTGGATATTGTCCTCAAAAGATGTGTTCAGACTAATCTGGTACTTAATTGGGAAAAATGTCATTTCATGGTAATAGAAGGAATTGTGTTAGGGCATAAGATTTCTTCTAAGGGGATTGAAGTAGATAAAGCCAAAGTAGAGGTTATTGAGAAACTTCCTCCACCAACAAATGTGAAAGGAATCAGAAGCTTTTTAGGTCATGCAGGATTCTATAGAAGATTTATTAAAGACTTTTCAAAAATTGCAAAGCCATCGAGTAATTTACTGGTTAAAGATGTACCTTTTGTGATGAATGATGAATGTTTAAAAGCTTTTGACATATTGAAAAGCAAATTGATTTCGGCTTCAGTGATTGTAGCTCCATATTGGAATCATAATTTTGAACTAATGTGTGATGCTAGTGATTATTCAATAGGAGTCGTCCTTGGTCAGAGAAAAGAGAAGGTATTTCACAACATCTATTATGCTAGCAAAGTGTTGAATGATGCCCAGTTGAATTATGCTACTACTGAAAAGGAGTTTCTAGCTATAGTTTATGCTTTGGAGAAATTTAGACCTTATCTCATTGAGTCTAAGGTGATTATCTACATAGATCATGAAGCCATAAAATATTTGTTGACAAAGTCAGATTCTAAGCCACGACTGATTAGATGGGTACTGTTATTGCAAGAGTTTGATGTAGAGATCTGTGATAAGAAGGGGAGTGAGAATTTGATTGCTGATCATTTATCTCGGTTAGTTAATACTGAGGTTACTGGTAAGGAACTAGAAATCTAGGAATCTTTTTCGGATGAAACACTCATGTATATTCAAAAGAGGTCGTGGTTTGCTGATATGGCCAATTTTAAAGCTGCAAGAGTAATTCCAGAAGATCTTAATTGGCAATAAAGAGAGAAATTTTTGCATGATGCCAAGCAGTTTATTTGGAATGACCCTTATTTGTTCAAAATTGGAGCAGATAATCTTTTGAGGCGATGTGTGACAAATGAAGAAGCTGAAAGAATTCTCTAGCATTGTCATGACTCACCCTATGGAGGACATTTCAATGGAGAAAGAACAACAACAAAAGTTCTCTAGTCAGGTTTTTATTGGCCTACTTTATTTAAAGATGCTCATAATCATGCCAGGAATTGTGATAGGTGTCAAAGAACTGGAACTATTTCAAGACGTCATGAGATGCCATTATAGGGCATTTTAGAGGTTGAAATCTTTGATTGTTGGGGCATTGATTTTGTAGGACCATTTCCACCATCTTTCAACAATAAATACATTTTGGTGGCAGTAGACTATGTGAGCAAATGGGTAGAAGCATTGACGTGTCCTAAAAATGATGCAAGCACTGTGATTAAATTTCTAAAGAGATAAATCTTTTCACGCTTTGGAACTCCTAGAGTACTTATTAGTGATGGAGGATCTCATTTTTGCAATTACCAGCTAGCCAAGGTACTCAAACATTATGCTGTGAGACATAAGGTAGTTGCACCTTATCATCCACAGACTAATGGGCAAGCTGAAGTGTCTAACAGAGAGATCAAGCGGATCTTGGAGAAAACAGTTGCTACGTCAAGAAAGGACTGGTCACAGAAACTTGATGATGCTCTCTAGGCATACAGGACTGCAATGAAGACATCTATGGGTTTATCACCTTATCAGCTAGTCTATGGGAAAGCATGTCATTTACCAGTGGAGATGGAGCATAAAGCTTTATGGGCACTTATATTTTTGAATTTGGATCCTTTTGAAACTCAAAATAAGCGTAGAAGGCAGATGCTAGAGCTTGAAGAGATGCGGTTGCATGCATATGATTAATCCAAAAGCTAAAATTCTATCATGACAAGAAGTTAATAAAGAAGATTTTTAATCCAGGGCAACAGGTGCTATTGTTCAATTCAAGACTGAAGCTATTTCTTGGAAAGTTGAAGTCAAAATGGTCTGGGCCAT
>NW_025905326.1:6204-30025 GCF_018835915.1 Vigna umbellata
TACTACTGAATATAGGGTCCTTGAATTCAATCAATTCACTGGAAATATTACATCGGATCTTGGAAACCTTTCTCACCTTGAAAGATTGTAAGCCATGCATTATCCAAAAACAAATTTCATTATGTTTGTAGTTTTTATGTATAATCTACACAAGTCTATATGGTTAATTAATATACAAATTACAATAAATATAACTGTTAAGATATATTTGATAAAAATTAATAAGTAGTTATCCAAATATCTTTTCCAAGTTTTTTATTTATCTCGAAAACCATGTTATTGACAAATTCATTAATGCATTTATATTATTCCAACAGGCATCTTACTTCTAACAACTTCACTGGAGAACTTCCTGAAACTTTGGCTAAGCTTACATCATTGAGAGAGCTGTAATTTTTCATTTTATTGCCATTGGTTAATTTGAATTTTGTTGCTTTTTTAGCTTCTTTGAATTTTATTTCATTTTCAATTTCCATTGTTAACATGCAGCCGTCTTAATGACAATAACTTCTCTGGAAGGATACCCAGTTTTATTCAAAGATGGACAAATCTTGAAATATTGTAAGAACACTTTGATGTTTGAATTAAAATGTAATTTTTGTCATATTTTAATTAATATTTGTTGAATTGTATATTTATTGTACAGAGAAATTCAAGGCAGTGGTTTAAGTGGGCCAATTCCTTCTGAAATTTCATTTCTGCAAAACTTAAATGATTTGTAAGTACAATGTTTCATAAAGTAATCATGATTTAATATTGTCAAACCATTTTCTTATTTTCATCAAAATATTGAATGCAGGAGAATTACTGATTTGATTAATGGATCAGATTCCACTTTCCCACAAATTAATAATATGACAAAGTTGAAAACACTGTTAGTGAGTTAATTAATTGCCTTTTATTACTCTTTTCTTTCTTTTTTTCCCCAGTAGTGTTAATCTATTTTTGCTGCAAAATTCACAAAATTGATATTGTTTTGTAGGATACTAAGGAATTGCCAAATTAATGACGAATTACCTCCATATCTTGGAAGCATGACAAACATTGACAATCATAATATGCAAACCTTGTGAGTGTTTATTCATGCAATCAATCTATTTCCAGTGTGAACTCTTCAATGTAATTTAGTATTGATTTATATGCTAAAATCCTAGCTATTTATTTGAAATAGTCTATCAAAGTAATTTCAGCTAAGTTAGCTTCATAAATAGTTGACCTATGTTTTAGCCAGATTAAATATATTCGTCAAATATCTTAATGTTCACTAAACAAATATATATCAATATTTTATTATCATTTCTTGACTTGTTTTGAGTGATATTTCTTTCAGAGACCTAAGCTTTAACAAATTAAGGGGAGAGATTCCAGAGACTTTTGAAAACCTATCAAAAGTGGGCAACGTGTAAGTTAATTTTAGTTGTTGTTTGGTGTGGATAAAACTTATATTTTATACTGTTAAATATATTTTTGTAATGGTTATATTTTTCTGATGATTTTTATTCTTTTATCTTTTCTAAATCTAATAAATTTTTACATTATTTTCTTTACAATACTGTCTAAAAAATTTTACATTATTTTTACAATAATACGTGTTAGCGGCACCTAGGGAGCTAATTTCAGTTTGGACATTTGCAACAGCATTTTAATAACACCATTTCTTAATTTTCAAGAAAATATTATTCTTGTTTTAAGAAAAGGAAGAAAAGAAAAGAGGGTGAAATTATTAGCTTAGCATTTTTCTACTACAGAGTTTACTTTTCTTTTGTAATTATTTCTCAGATATTTCACTGGAAACCTACTTAGTGGGCCCCTACCAGCGTGGATAGCAGCAGTTAATTCTATGTGAGTTTTATTTCAAACCCTATTTTATGCTTTATAGATTTAAACAGTTTAAACATTCTTTGTTACTCATATAGTGTATTAGCTTACTTTTTTTTTTATATAAAAAAGAATAATGGAAATATATAATGAAATATTTGGGTACTTCTAAACCGTACGCAACACCACAGATTAAATGCGAATACATTTGTTCCCATTGATATAAATATTTATTTATATACATATGAAAAAATATAAATTTAGTTCTCGAATATTAGAATGATCAAATTACTGATAATATTATTAGTGAGGGTATAGCTGATTGTAAAATGACACAAAAAATAATTTAAAGAACAAATAAAAATATATAATTTTTTTATTAAATAAATATTTGAATCAGTATAATTTAATGAATATTATAAATAAATAATATGTGTGCCAGTTTTGTAAACATTAAATTTATTTATTTATAATATGTACATTTATTCAATATAATATATGAAGGTATTAACTATACAAATAATAAAATAAATATTCTAAATAAATAAAGTTATTTACTTTTAATATATTTATTTAAATCCATATTAACAAAATAAATGTCAATAATAAAAAAATGAAAAAATATTAAAAATAAATAATATTAATATCGATTTATTAAATGCTAATTTTATTTATTTAAATAAATATTGGCTAAACAGACATTAAATATAAAATATATATACTAAGATTAATGTTTACTTAACAAACACTAATTTTATTTATTTTTAATATTTTATTTATTTAAGTTAACATTGACTTTTGCATATCTAATCATAAAAAATAAAATTTAGTATGGATTTAACAAACGTTATACTAAATTATGTATTATAAAACTATATATATTTTCCAGAACATGGACTGCAAATTAATTTTAATGTAAAGATTCAAATTTAAAGATAATAAATCTCCTCAATCATAATTTTTTTATATATGTCTTATTACATTCATTTTTTTTATTCACATTTATAAATTTCTTACTCATATTTCATCCATACTCATCTCTTCACTCACATTTGTCTCTTTCATCCACACTCAAAATTTTCATCCACACATATCTTATTTCTACATTTATTTTCCTTATTTCATTCATTTGCATTCTTCTTCTCATTCGAACTTAAATTACCTACAAATTCGATGGATAAGAAATTACCTATTGATCCTATTAGTAGATAATATTCATAGATAATTTATTTATAAGTAAGATTCATCGGTAAAATTCATGGATAATGTTAGTTATGACCTAAGAATTTCTTATTGTAAATAAATAATATTCTAAAGGTACGAATTATATTTTTCAACTACCTTGGTGTCAGACATATTTTCACATTTTTGTTGGCGACTACCATCACCCGTGCAAAGTATTTTGTGATAGTTTCTATGAGTCATCTCAAGCATTTTTGTTTATGGAAAATTTATGCATAAACTTATTTTATTTCATTATAATAAATTAATTATAATAATTTTTTTATAATAAATATTTGTTTAAATAAATTTATTATAGTAAACAAAAATTAATTTATAATGAAATATAATTTTTTTTAATTTTTAATAATTATAATTATAAATTATTTAATTAAAATCATTTTATAAAAAAATTAATTTAATTACAAAAATAAAATATTTATTATAGAGATCTTTTATTAATTATGCAACAACTTTAATTATTTTACCTCCCATTGGTTTTTTCTTAGTTTCTGAATTGCACTTTACATGTATTTATAGAGATCTTTCATACAACAACTTCACCGATAAAAACTCCACCGTGGCATGCCAAGAGATTGCAGGAGTGTAAGAACTGTGATATTTTATCCTTTTTGTCTGTAATTTATCAAGATATTGTGTTAATCATGTCTTTTATGCCACAGGAACTTGTTTGCAAGCTTCCCAATGAGCCAAAAGTAAGTTATATATATATATATATGTACTCCTATTTTCTGAGTAAGGCAGCACCATTAAAGTTGGTTTGGATTAAAATCCAGTCCAGGTTTAGAAAAATATTGATTTCTTTTTCCGTAAATCAGTCTAAGAAGTGGCTTAAGGTTGTGGTTCAATGTTTTTGCTAACTTGTGTTTGGTCTGGTCTTAATATTCCTACAGTGGACCTGTTACTTGTCTGACAACAGCAAACTGTACAAGATGTAAGTTTCAGTATTTTCTTCAAGCTTTCTTACTGTTAAACAATATTATACTAAGTTTCAGTACACCATTTTTTCAAATATTCTTCTAAGTCTGTCTTGTAACAGCCTTTGACTATTTCCATATAAATTGTGGTGGTGGACAAGAGACAAGCAGTGAGGGTATACTATATGATGATGACGTGGATTCATCAGGGGCAGCAAGATCAGGGGCAGCAACATCTATAAAGCTCAAAGAAAACTGGGCATTTAGCAATACCGGTCATTTCTTGGGTGGTAATAATAAAGAAGACTATATTCAGCAAAGTCAAAAGACGCTTTCTATGACTGATTCCGCATTGTATCAGACAGCACGTGTATCTCCCATTTCCTTGACTTATTACGGAATGTGTCTGGAAAATGGAGAGTACACAGTATCACTGCATTTTGCAGAGATCATGTTCACTGATGATAACACATATAGCAGTCTTGGAAGACGTATATTTGATGTTTACATTCAGGTACTATAGCAGTATTTCTAGTGCATTTGCCTTCACTTGTAGAATTATTCAACGTTCAGACTCTGTATATTAAGAACTACAGAAGTCAAAATCCATTAAGGTTTTTCATGAAACTATTGCAGGGAAAGCTAGAATTGAAGGATTTCAATATTGCAAATGAAGCAGGAGGAGTTGGGAAGAACATCACAAAAAGAATTTCAACTACTGTTAGTAATAACTCTTTAGAGATTCGATTTTATTGGGCTGGAAAAGGAACAACTGCTATCCCATATAGATCAGTATATGGGCCTCTTATATCAGCTATATCTGTCACTCGTGGTAACCCACTTTGTCTCTGTCACTTTTTTCTTCCAATTTTCCATTTAAGCTATCAAATGACACCTATTGCTCTTCTGCAATTATTAGTAAACAGTTCCAGAACAGATTCAGGTGGCATGGCTATAGGGGTTGCAATTGGGATAGCAGTTTCTGCAATAATATTAGTCATACTGGTTGTACTTGCCTGGAGACTTCATATTGGCAAAAGAAATTCATTAGCAAAAGGTAATTATCTATAATAAAGTTACAAACTATAAATGGTGAAATATGTGTTAGTTTTGTTCTTATCTCAGATTTCAAATAGATTTTGACATTTCATTTCCATTAAAATCTTTACACCAAAATAGTATATGCACAACAGTATAAACTGTTTTTATAATGATCTTAAATCATAAACTACTGAGTGTAAGCTCTTCTTTTAATGATAACTATTTTTATAGTAAAAATCATTCGTAATTAGGTTAAAATGTAAACATTTTATACAGCATATTCACTAAATACAATTTGTTGTGATTTGTTTTAAAAAAATTGCATCGAATATTCCAGTTTGGTATGATTTTTGGAGATTAAAATAAGAGAAAAAAAGTTGTACACTAATAGCATAAAATAGTTTTTTTTTTTATCTTTCAATCTCAACCTCTTATGTGTGACACTTGTGATGAGTTTTATAATCATTGCCTTAATAATTATAGTATTAGTGATTTATAATTTGATAACAATGTATGGCAACCAAACTCTAAAAATAACACTTATCTTTATCAACATATTGATAAAACAAAGCATTTTTTCGAGATGTATAAGGTATCTAATTTTATTTCTATTCTATTATAGAGTTAAAGCATTTGAATTTGCAAATGGGATTATTTCCTATGCGTAAAATCAAAGTTGCAACGAATAACTTTGATATTTCTAATAAAATCGGGGAAGGAGGCTTTGGTCCTGTCTACAAGGTACCCTTCAATATATTACATAACTTCTCATAACTACTCTGATTGATCTATTGCAATTTTATAAATAATATATTACATAATACAGAAAACTTACAAAATTTTTGAACTATTTCGTAATTGCAGGGTACTTTATCAGATGGCACAAGAATAGCAGTTAAGATGCTTTCATCAAAGTCTAAGCAAGGGAACCGTGAGTTTATAAATGAGATAGGGTTGATTTCAGCTTTGCAACACCCTTGTCTTGTTAAACTTTACGGTTGTTGTGTTGAGGAAGATCAGTTGTTGCTAATATACGAATATATGGAAAATAATAGCCTTGCACATGCTTTANTTTTTATATATGTCTTATTACATTCATTTTTTTTATTCACATTTATAAATTTCTTACTCATATTTCATCCATACTCATCTCTTCACTCACATTTGTCTCTTTCATCCACACTCAAAATTTTCATCCACACATATCTTATTTCTACATTTATTTTCCTTATTTCATTCATTTGCATTCTTCTTCTCATTCGAACTTAAATTACCTACAAATTCGATGGATAAGAAATTACCTATTGATCCTATTAGTAGATAATATTCATAGATAATTTATTTATAAGTAAGATTCATCGGTAAAATTCATGGATAATGTTAGTTAGGACCTAAGAATTTCTTATTGTAAATAAATAATATTCTAAAGGTACGAATTATATTTTTCAACTACCTTGGTGTCAGACATATTTTCACATTTTTGTTGGCGACTACCATCACCCGTGCAAAGTATTTTGTGATAGTTTCTATGAGTCATCTCAAGCATTTTTGTTTATGGAAAATTTATGCATAAACTTATTTTATTTCATTATAATAAATTAATTATAATAATTTTTTTATAATAAATATTTGTTTAAATAAATTTATTATAGTAAACAAAAATTAATTTATAATGAAATATAATTTTTTTTAATTTTTAATAATTATAATTATAAATTATTTAATTAAAATCATTTTATAAAAAAATTAATTTAATTACAAAAATAAAATATTTATTATAGAGATCTTTTATTAATTATGCAACAACTTTAATTATTTTACCTCCCATTGGTTTTTTCTTAGTTTCTGAATTGCACTTTACATGTATTTATAGAGATCTTTCATACAACAACTTCACCGATAAAAACTCCACCGTGGCATGCCAAGAGATTGCAGGAGTGTAAGAACTGTGATATTTTATCCTTTTTGTCTGTAATTTATCAAGATATTGTGTTAATCATGTCTTTTATGCCACAGGAACTTGTTTGCAAGCTTCCCAATGAGCCAAAAGTAAGTTATATATATATATATATGTACTCCTATTTTCTGAGTAAGGCAGCACCATTAAAGTTGGTTTGGATTAAAATCCAGTCCAGGTTTAGAAAAATATTGATTTCTTTTTCCGTAAATCAGTCTAAGAAGTGGCTTAAGGTTGTGGTTCAATGTTTTTGCTAACTTGTGTTTGGTCTGGTCTTAATATTCCTACAGTGGACCTGTTACTTGTCTGACAACAGCAAACTGTACAAGATGTAAGTTTCAGTATTTTCTTCAAGCTTTCTTACTGTTAAACAATATTATACTAAGTTTCAGTACACCATTTTTTCAAATATTCTTCTAAGTCTGTCTTGTAACAGCCTTTGACTATTTCCATATAAATTGTGGTGGTGGACAAGAGACAAGCAGTGAGGGTATACTATATGATGATGACGTGGATTCATCAGGGGCAGCAAGATCAGGGGCAGCAACATCTATAAAGCTCAAAGAAAACTGGGCATTTAGCAATACCGGTCATTTCTTGGGTGGTAATAATAAAGAAGACTATATTCAGCAAAGTCAAAAGACGCTTTCTATGACTGATTCCGCATTGTATCAGACAGCACGTGTATCTCCCATTTCCTTGACTTATTACGGAATGTGTCTGGAAAATGGAGAGTACACAGTATCACTGCATTTTGCAGAGATCATGTTCACTGATGATAACACATATAGCAGTCTTGGAAGACGTATATTTGATGTTTACATTCAGGTACTATAGCAGTATTTCTAGTGCATTTGCCTTCACTTGTAGAATTATTCAACGTTCAGACTCTGTATATTAAGAACTACAGAAGTCAAAATCCATTAAGGTTTTTCATGAAACTATTGCAGGGAAAGCTAGAATTGAAGGATTTCAATATTGCAAATGAAGCAGGAGGAGTTGGGAAGAACATCACAAAAAGAATTTCAACTACTGTTAGTAATAACTCTTTAGAGATTCGATTTTATTGGGCTGGAAAAGGAACAACTGCTATCCCATATAGATCAGTATATGGGCCTCTTATATCAGCTATATCTGTCACTCGTGGTAACCCACTTTGTCTCTGTCACTTTTTTCTTCCAATTTTCCATTTAAGCTATCAAATGACACCTATTGCTCTTCTGCAATTATTAGTAAACAGTTCCAGAACAGATTCAGGTGGCATGGCTATAGGGGTTGCAATTGGGATAGCAGTTTCTGCAATAATATTAGTCATACTGGTTGTACTTGCCTGGAGACTTCATATTGGCAAAAGAAATTCATTAGCAAAAGGTAATTATCTATAATAAAGTTACAAACTATAAATGGTGAAATATGTGTTAGTTTTGTTCTTATCTCAGATTTCAAATAGATTTTGACATTTCATTTCCATTAAAATCTTTACACCAAAATAGTATATGCACAACAGTATAAACTGTTTTTATAATGATCTTAAATCATAAACTACTGAGTGTAAGCTCTTCTTTTAATGATAACTATTTTTATAGTAAAAATCATTCGTAATTAGGTTAAAATGTAAACATTTTATACAGCATATTCACTAAATACAATTTGTTGTGATTTGTTTTAAAAAAATTGCATCGAATATTCCAGTTTGGTATGATTTTTGGAGATTAAAATAAGAGAAAAAAAGTTGTACACTAATAGCATAAAATAGTTTTTTTTTTTATCTTTCAATCTCAACCTCTTATGTGTGACACTTGTGATGAGTTTTATAATCATTGCCTTAATAATTATAGTATTAGTGATTTATAATTTGATAACAATGTATGGCAACCAAACTCTAAAAATAACACTTATCTTTATCAACATATTGATAAAACAAAGCATTTTTTCGAGATGTATAAGGTATCTAATTTTATTTCTATTCTATTATAGAGTTAAAGCATTTGAATTTGCAAATGGGATTATTTCCTATGCGTAAAATCAAAGTTGCAACGAATAACTTTGATATTTCTAATAAAATCGGGGAAGGAGGCTTTGGTCCTGTCTACAAGGTACCCTTCAATATATTACATAACTTCTCATAACTACTCTGATTGATCTATTGCAATTTTATAAATAATATATTACATAATACAGAAAACTTACAAAATTTTTGAACTATTTCGTAATTGCAGGGTACTTTATCAGATGGCACAAGAATAGCAGTTAAGATGCTTTCATCAAAGTCTAAGCAAGGGAACCGTGAGTTTATAAATGAGATAGGGTTGATTTCAGCTTTGCAACACCCTTGTCTTGTTAAACTTTACGGTTGTTGTGTTGAGGAAGATCAGTTGTTGCTAATATACGAATATATGGAAAATAATAGCCTTGCACATGCTTTATTTAGTAAGTATTTGTTTTCATAATCATCAAATATGGTTCCTTAATTTACTGTAACTTAGTTTTAATATTTAAATGACTAAATGGTATTGATGTATGAAGGAAATGAAGAATGTTGTATGCGATTGGATTGGGCAACCAGGTACAAGATTTGTGTTGGTATAGCTAGAGGTTTGGCTTTCCTACATGAAGAATCAAGATTAAAAGTTGTTCACAGAGACATAAAGGCTACTAATGTGTTGTTAGACAAAGATCTAAACCCTAAGATATCTGATTTTGGTCTTGCAAAGCTTGATGATGAGGATAATACCCACATAAGCACAAGAATAGCTGGGACTTAGTAAGTCGATTGCAGTTTCTAAAAATGTTATTTTTTATGATTTTTTTTTTTTAAAAAAAACAAACAACAATTGTTATGATAGTTCAGATAACAAAATTTAAACATGATTTGATTTAAGAAATTTGATATGAATATGGATTTGAATTATGCAGTGGATATATGGCACCAGAATATGCTATGCATGGTTATTTAACTGATAAAGCAGATGTCTATAGTTTTGGAGTGGTTGCCTTGGAAATTGTAACTGGAAAGAATAATACCATCCCTCGACCCAAGCAAGAAGCATTGCATCTTTTAGATTGGGTAACTTCTATTTTCTACAGTTGTTTGTGTCAATCAAATTATTCCTTGCACACTATATTTATGTTGTGTTACTTGGCATGTAATTCAACTTTTAGATATGATAATTTTACATGTTGTGTTACATTCAACTTGTGTCCTTAATAACTTTTTTGTATTTCAATTTTCTCCTTTTATTGTATTTTCACATGCTTGATATGTTGGATTTTGTTTGACAGGCACGTTTGTTGAAAGAGAAAGGGAATCTGATGGAGCTTATTGATGGAAGGTTAGGATCAAATTTCAATGAAAAAGAGGTTATGATGATGATAAAAGTGGGTCTTCTGTGCACAAATGCCACTGCAAACCTTAGACCTACCATGTCATCAGTACTTAGCATGCTTGAAGGAAAAGCTGTGATACCAGAATTTATTTTAGATTCATCTGAAATAATGGATGAAAAGAAGCAAGAGGTTATAAGACAATATTACTCTCAAATGGAAGAAACTGATAGCAGTGAAACCCATGGAAATAGTTCATCAAAAGATGGGCCATGGACTGCTTCGTCTTCATCAGCTGCAGATTTATATCCTCTTTCATATTGATTCTTCTTATTGGGAGAAAAGAAATTAGGAGGATGTTTTTTTTTTCTTTCACACTATTTTCTAAACCATAACTATGATATATATATATATATATATATATATATATATATATATTATGTATGTATGTATTACGTTGAATTAGTTTATTATCATTGGTTTTGATTTTTATAATTCCGTTACTCGATCCGATTTTGATTGGATTCACAAATGAAAAATCATCTGTATTTAATTATATTATTCAATTCCTGAATTGAATTGAGTTTATATCTAAAGTACTTTTTGTACCAAATTATTTTAGATAATCTATATTATATTGGCTTTTCTATATAAAAAAAAAAGTATAAGATGGAGTGTCATACTAAACAAATTATTTTAAAATTTTATGTAACCTATTTTGTTAGTTGTTAAATGAACTGATAACACATATTACATTGATAAACTAATATCATATTATATCTATTCATTCAATATTCAATGTAATAAATTAAATTTAAAATAATCAATGTAATAGAATAATAGAGCCTTTTAGACTTTTTGATTTAAATCAAATTTAAAGTAATCGATGTAATATGTATTAATAATAGAATTCTTCTAATATTCTCTTTGATTCATTTTTATTATGTATATTTTTTGTTCATCTCTTCCTCTAATATTTTCTTTGTTGTAATTTTTTTGTCCACTTATGATGGTATATATTCCCCGTTATAGCCAAGTAGATAAAAAAGAGTTAAAGTTATCTTTGGAAGGAAGACTCAAATCTTATCATCTCATCAAGAATATGTTTATTTTGGATCTTATATTATGAGTTTAATAGTATAAGTTTTTTTTTGGATATTGTATAATAAGTTAAGTAGTTTAAAATTTCTTTTGAGCCTTTTGTTTGGGCTTTAGGTTTTTCGGCCCAACCCAAAAAATTAGAGAAAAAAATAAAATAAAATAAAATAAAATAAAATACAATACAGCGAAAAAATAAAAATCCACTTTTTGGTCAAAGCTAGGTTCAAACCATATCTCTACTGCCATACATACAAGCAACACATAACACATAGCTTAATTTCACTAATATTATAACTATTTAATATCTATTTAAGTTATTCTTCTCGCTTATTTTTTATTTTCATATTTTTAATTTAAATAATTAGTTATTTAACATCATTAAAAATACGTAGATATTTATCTCATCACAACCATTAACATATAAGATTTCGATCACACGTTAAAAGATGTCTACAGTGAGAATCTTAAAGTGATCCTTGAAAAACGTAAGTTCTTCACCAAGCTCGTTTAAAGGTTGATTCTATAATTGTTCATAACTCTCAAACCAACTTCAGTGTAATTTCTTGCTATTGGAAAAGTCTTCGTTATCGTTTTACTTTCTCCGTTTCCATTCTAATCAAATACAATTAGCCGACATGGTAGACTTTGACATTTTATGAACCAGTTTGGATATTTTTCTTAACAAACACTTCAAAAATAAATATGTATACTTTTAAAAAAACTTAATTTATGTAAAAAAATAGTTTTAATTTATAATTTTTTGTTTATTTTTATGAATGTCAATTAGATTCAAATATTTCTTAGGGTTTAAATAACCCCTTTTATCATTTTTATGGACCTTTTCCAAAGTTCTTCTTTGTATATGTAGTCAATAATTTCATATATTTTTCTTCGACTAAATAGCCCAAAGTTCAATTCTACTTTTTGTATATTTCCTTTTTATTTTATATTCTCACTCTATATATAGATGACTACAACAGTAGCTTCATCTTACGTGGTCTTCTTCTATTACTCCTAGCTACTAATATTCCAAAGTCATTTTCTTGACTTTGCTTTTCATTGCCGAAGATACAATGAAACTACTTTCTCAAATTGCAAAGACAAATATCTACCATAAAACTGTATCATTTGCAATTCATCCGAACTTCTTTTCTAATTATCATTAACAGATTCAGGTGGCATGACTGTAGGGGTTGCAATTGCGATAGCATTTTCTGCAATAATATTTGTCATTCTTGTTGTACTTGCTTGGAGACTTCATATTAGGAAAAAAAATTCATTAGCAAAAGGTAATTATCTAGAATAAAGTGACAAACTATAAAATGGTTAAATGTAAGTGGCTGTTTTGTTCTTTTCTCCTAGATTTCAAATAAATTTTACAAGAAAATAGGATATGCACAACAATATAAAACGTTTTTATAATGTTCTATCAATGATAAATTTTCTCATTTTGATGATAATTATTTTAAAAGTCATAGTAAATATGATTTTCAATTATCTGATAACGTAACAATTTTACACAACATATTCACTAAAAGCAATATTTATTTTCATTTAGTAGGATAATTTTTTTTAATGGATAAAAGATTTTATTCCAATAAAACACAATATTTTTTTAATATGTATGAAGTATCTAACTTTAGTTCTATTTTATTGACAGAGTTAAAGCATTTAAATTTGCAAGTGGGTTTGGCTTTTCTACATGAAGAATCAAGATTAAAAGTTGTTCACAGAGACATAAAGGCTACTAATGTGTTGTTAGACAAAGATCTAAATCCTAAGATATCTGATTTTGGTCTTGCAAAGCTTGATGATGACGACAACACTTATATAATTATTTTTGTTTTGAATAAGTTGATATTTTGTTTTTAGTTTATATTAATGGTACTTTTTCAAGAAAAAATTTTCTATCTTTTTTTTCTCCTTTTGTTCTAGCAATGAATGGTATAATAAGCATGAGAAATTTTTATATGATAATAAATACTGAACATTATGAGAATTTTTATATGATAAATTAGTTATGATTAAGAATGAAGTCAATAACGGGTGCTGCAAATTATGAACAAAAAATGCATGAAATATGAATTTTGGTCGTTTCTTGTGATATCAATGATTTTTTCCGGTCTTTGAAAGAGTATTAAGCTGAGAGCATTATGAGATATTGCAATAAGTTTGTGTCACCTTCTATTAATTCTTTCTAAAATACAAGACTTCAATATTAATGTTTCTTAAATTATGTATTTTTGAATTTATATTATAATTGTCAATAAATATATTTTAATTTAAAATTATAAATAAAGTTAATTTTGATTGATTTTGTGTACTTTACAATTTTATATTTTATTTATTTTTTATTATAAAAAATAGACTTTATTAAATTAAAAAATTATGTATGTAAATGAACTATTATAAACGATTTCAAACCTTCACAAAATAATAATTGTTAACAGAAGAGGTTAACATCCTCAAAAAAAAAACTTTTACAATATAACTTTGATACCAAGAATTGTAAAAAACTTTTACAAATCGATTGTACCGACTCTAACCGTACGGGTTTAAAAAATATCGAAAATCGATTTACAGAAGATAAAACTTCTGCAAATTGAAAAAAAAAATAACATCCATTAATTAACACTTTTTTGTAGTGTTCCATTAAAGTTTTGTCCATAAAAAATGTTTCAAAGTGAAAGGAGTACTCAGACTAGTTTAAATTTTGAGTTCAACATGAGACTATTAAATATAAAAACAATGTTTATTATGAAAAACACTGTCATCTTTTGTGAATACAAAAGAGACTAATGCTCAAATCATTCCCAAAAGTCTTCTATTTCTTTAGTGTGACAGTTCGATCCACGTAACTTTTGCTTATCAAAGTGTGGATTAGTTGATGTTGTAAATTGTATTAATTTTTTAAAATTTTCTATTATTACAATATTGTTTTAAAATAATTGGAAAACGAATGTCGATATCCGTTTTGCCTTAAACAGATGTTAAAACATCGGTTGACGGATGTCACATCAGTTTAAAGATTATACGTTTATTTTTCAATTATTTTTATTAGTTTATTTTTTATATTAATTTTAAAGATATTTTAATAATGTAATTTATATGTTTTGATCTATTATTTTTGAGAAGATGGATGTGGTGGAGTTGGGGGTGGGAATCTAAAAGAAAGAGAAGGAGAGTTGGTGGTGGGACTAAGTGAAAAGTGAGTGGATAAAAAAATAGAGTTTGAATTCAAAGTAAATAAATATGATTAAAAATAAAATAAAAGTTATTTTTGTAATTAAAAAAAAGTTATTTTTGTAATTAAAATTTTTTTAAAGAAGGTAAGAGAGATGGAGGGAGAAATGGTGATGGTGGTGGTGGTGGAAGGAGTAAGACCCTTATATTTATTGTAAATTAATGATTTTTCTAACTTAAGGGTACCTTTTAATTAAGAGTATTCAGAATAATCTAAATTGACTCCGAAAAAAAGTTTGAAGAAATATTTTGTAGATCTCGAACCTATACAGAACAGTAAATTATTATTTTTTTTATAAAAGAATCAAATGTACAAAAAGAAAGTTTATAAAAGACTATTTAATTTCTTTTGTCATTTTTTCTATAATCATGCTGGTCGGTTTCAAGCCATAATTTTACCACACCAAACTTATTAAATTAATCCATGATCACGAGTTAAAGTTCACCACTAAGCTTTACCCAGCCAAATAAAAAAAAAATGACGAAACACTACAAAATCAATCTTATATTGCTATAGAAAAAGAAGCCAGTTTCGTGAGAAACATCGTTGTAACTTGTAGTGAATATATAATAAATTCTATCATTAACCTTCTTTTTTTATTTCATTTGTTTTATTTCTCACTTCATTGACTTTGTTAACCAACAAACAAGACTTTTATAACTAGAAACACCATAACGGGTATCAAATTATCATAACTAGCAACTTGCTGAAAAAATTATCATAAATTGAAACAAAATTCTGACTTGACGCACATTTCAAGGTATGCACGTGAAGCCTCCTTCATACTTCATCAACATTCATATATTTAATTCAAGTAGTAACAACTTAGCCAGAGTTTCAAAGCAACCTTCAACTTTTCTATTCAACACTTTGTATTTTCTCTTGTTTAGACACAAGTTGGCAAATAAAGTCTTTCAGTCATAAACCTGGCAGCAAAGCTGGGGCCGAATTTTTCTCTTTCTGTGGGAATATATTATTTTCAACACTGTCAACTTTATATATAATCCTTAAAGTTTCTATATCTAGCTGCTTCATTTCATAAGCTCTTCTTTGAGCTTTCAAACTAGGGCTTTCCTGCCATCATCATCAACATGAGTTTCTATCTACTTTTTCATCTTTGGTTTCTTGCCTTTTCTTTCATCTCTTCTTCGGCTTGGGGAGCTACTCTGCCTCAAGATGAAGGTACACAACTCATTCATTATATAGAAATATATTTTGGATAAAACTTTAAAAGAAAATGAAAAGAAAAAAAAATGAAATTGTCTTCATTACAAAATTAAGTTATAAAAATTGTTTGGAATTTTGTTTTTGTAGTATATAACCTAATTTTAACTATATAAATAAGTCATGTTTAATTTTGCTTTTCATATTTTTATCTAGTAGAAATTCTTATAGGAAAGTTGTGTTTACAAAGTTAACAGTAATTTGGTGTGTGGTTTTGATACACAGTGGAAGTAATGAAAGAGATAGGTAAGAGACTTGGGAAGAAGGATTGGGATTTCAACGTAGATCCATGCACTGGACAGAGAAATTGGACTTCGTCTATTCAAAATGCTGTCACTTGCAATTGCCTTTTTGCCAATGCCACTATCTGCCACGTCGTCAGCATGTAAGCCTTTCGTCTCACTGTCTCCCCAAATATCATTACATGAAAGTNAAAAAATAAAAATCCACTTTTTGGTCAAAGCTAGGTTCAAACCATATCTCTACTGCCATACATACAAGCAACACATAACACATAGCTTAATTTCACTAATATTATAACTATTTAATATCTATTTAAGTTATTCTTCTCGCTTATTTTTTATTTTCATATTTTTAATTTAAATAATTAGTTATTTAACATCATTAAAAATACGTAGATATTTATCTCATCACAACCATTAACATATAAGATTTCGATCACACGTTAAAAGATGTCTACAGTGAGAATCTTAAAGTGATCCTTGAAAAACGTAAGTTCTTCACCAAGCTCGTTTAAAGGTTGATTCTATAATTGTTCATAACTCTCAAACCAACTTCAGTGTAATTTCTTGCTATTGGAAAAGTCTTCGTTATCGTTTTACTTTCTCCGTTTCCATTCTAATCAAATACAATTAGCCGACATGGTAGACTTTGACATTTTATGAACCAGTTTGGATATTTTTCTTAACAAACACTTCAAAAATAAATATGTATACTTTTAAAAAAACTTAATTTATGTAAAAAAATAGTTTTAATTTATAATTTTTTGTTTATTTTTATGAATGTCAATTAGATTCAAATATTTCTTAGGGTTTAAATAACCCCTTTTATCATTTTTATGGACCTTTTCCAAAGTTCTTCTTTGTATATGTAGTCAATAATTTCATATATTTTTCTTCGACTAAATAGCCCAAAGTTCAATTCTACTTTTTGTATATTTCCTTTTTATTTTATATTCTCACTCTATATATAGATGACTACAACAGTAGCTTCATCTTACGTGGTCTTCTTCGATTACTCCTAGCTACTAATATTCCAAAGTCATTTTCTTGACTTTGCTTTTCATTGCCGAAGATACAATGAAACTACTTTCTCAAATTGCAAAGACAAATATCTACCATAAAACTGTATCATTTGCAATTCATCCGAACTTCTTTTCTAATTATCATTAACAGATTCAGGTGGCATGACTGTAGGGGTTGCAATTGCGATAGCAGTTTCTGCAATAATATTTGTCATTCTTGTTGTACTTGCTTGGAGACTTCATATTAGGAAAAAAAATTCATTAGCAAAAGGTAATTATCTAGAATAAAGTGACAAACTATAAAATGGTTAAATGTAAGTGGCTGTTTTGTTCTTTTCTCCTAGATTTCAAATAAATTTTACAAGAAAATAGGATATGCACAACAATATAAAACGTTTTTATAATGTTCTATCAATGATAAATTTTCTCATTTTGATGATAATTATTTTAAAAGTCATAGTAAATATGATTTTCAATTATCTGATAACGTAACAATTTTACACAACATATTCACTAAAAGCAATATTTATTTTCATTTAGTAGGATAATTTTTTTTAATGGATAAAAGATTTTATTCCAATAAAACACAATATTTTTTTAATATGTATGAAGTATCTAACTTTAGTTCTATTTTATTGACAGAGTTAAAGCATTTAAATTTGCAAGTGGGTTTGGCTTTTCTACATGAAGAATCAAGATTAAAAGTTGTTCACAGAGACATAAAGGCTACTAATGTGTTGTTAGACAAAGATCTAAATCCTAAGATATCTGATTTTGGTCTTGCAAAGCTTGATGATGACGACAACACTTATATAATTATTTTTGTTTTGAATAAGTTGATATTTTGTTTTTAGTTTATATTAATGGTACTTTTTCAAGAAAAAATTTTCTATCTTTTTTTTCTCCTTTTGTTCTAGCAATGAATGGTATAATAAGCATGAGAAATTTTTATATGATAATAAATACTGAACATTATGAGAATTTTTATATGATAAATTAGTTATGATTAAGAATGAAGTCAATAACGGGTGCTGCAAATTATGAACAAAAAATGCATGAAATATGAATTTTGGTCGTTTCTTGTGATATCAATGATTTTTTCCGGTCTTTGAAAGAGTATTAAGCTGAGAGCATTATGAGATATTGCAATAAGTTTGTGTCACCTTCTATTAATTCTTTCTAAAATACAAGACTTCAATATTAATGTTTCTTAAATTATGTATTTTTGAATTTATATTATAATTGTCAATAAATATATTTTAATTTAAAATTATAAATAAAGTTAATTTTGATTGATTTTGTGTACTTTACAATTTTATATTTTATTTATTTTTTATTATAAAAAATAGACTTTATTAAATTAAAAAATTATGTATGTAAATGAACTATTATAAACGATTTCAAACCTTCACAAAATAATAATTGTTAACAGAAGAGGTTAACATCCTCAAAAAAAAAACTTTTACAATATAACTTTGATACCAAGAATTGTAAAAAACTTTTACAAATCGATTGTACCGACTCTAACCGTACGGGTTTAAAAAATATCGAAAATCGATTTACAGAAGATAAAACTTCTGCAAATTGAAAAAAAAAATAACATCCATTAATTAACACTTTTTTGTAGTGTTCCATTAAAGTTTTGTCCATAAAAAATGTTTCAAAGTGAAAGGAGTACTCAGACTAGTTTAAATTTTGAGTTCAACATGAGACTATTAAATATAAAAACAATGTTTATTATGAAAAACACTGTCATCTTTTGTGAATACAAAAGAGACTAATGCTCAAATCATTCCCAAAAGTCTTCTATTTCTTTAGTGTGACAGTTCGATCCACGTAACTTTTGCTTATCAAAGTGTGGATTAGTTGATGTTGTAAATTGTATTAATTTTTTAAAATTTTCTATTATTACAATATTGTTTTAAAATAATTGGAAAACGAATGTCGATATCCGTTTTGCCTTAAACAGATGTTAAAACATCGGTTGACGGATGTCACATCAGTTTAAAGATTATACGTTTATTTTTCAATTATTTTTATTAGTTTATTTTTTATATTAATTTTAAAGATATTTTAATAATGTAATTTATATGTTTTGATCTATTATTTTTGAGAAGATGGATGTG
Organism: Vigna umbellata; assembly: GCF_018835915.1. Next base: position 25,463 of record NW_025905326.1, read on the forward strand.
GTGGAGTTGGGGGTGGGAATCTAAAAGAAAGAGAAGGAGAGTTGGTGGTGGGACTAAGTGAAAAGTGAGTGGATAAAAAAATAGAGTTTGAATTCAAAGTAAATAAATATGATTAAAAATAAAATAAAAGTTATTTTTGTAATTAAAAAAAAGTTATTTTTGTAATTAAAATTTTTTTAAAGAAGGTAAGAGAGATGGAGGGAGAAATGGTGATGGTGGTGGTGGTGGAAGGAGTAAGACCCTTATATTTATTGTAAATTAATGATTTTTCTAACTTAAGGGTACCTTTTAATTAAGAGTATTCAGAATAATCTAAATTGACTCCGAAAAAAAGTTTGAAGAAATATTTTGTAGATCTCGAACCTATACAGAACAGTAAATTATTATTTTTTTTATAAAAGAATCAAATGTACAAAAAGAAAGTTTATAAAAGACTATTTAATTTCTTTTGTCATTTTTTCTATAATCATGCTGGTCGGTTTCAAGCCATAATTTTACCACACCAAACTTATTAAATTAATCCATGATCACGAGTTAAAGTTCACCACTAAGCTTTACCCAGCCAAATAAAAAAAAAATGACGAAACACTACAAAATCAATCTTATATTGCTATAGAAAAAGAAGCCAGTTTCGTGAGAAACATCGTTGTAACTTGTAGTGAATATATAATAAATTCTATCATTAACCTTCTTTTTTTATTTCATTTGTTTTATTTCTCACTTCATTGACTTTGTTAACCAACAAACAAGACTTTTATAACTAGAAACACCGTAACTGGTATCAAATTATCATAACTAGCAACTTGCTGAAAAAATTATCATAAATTGAAACAAAATTCTGACTTGACGCACATTTCAAGGTATGCACGTGAAGCCTCCTTCATACTTCATCAACATTCATATATTTAATTCAAGTAGTAACAACTTAGCCAGAGTTTCAAAGCAACCTTCAACTTTTCTATTCAACACTTTGTATTTTCTCTTGTTTAGACACAAGTTGGCAAATAAAGTCTTTCAGTCATAAACCTAGTAGTAAGCTGGGGCCGAATTTTTCTCTTTCTGTGGGAATATATTATTTTCAACACTGTTAACTCTATATATAATCCTTAAAGTTTTCTTTTTCTGTGGGAATATCTAGCTGCTTCATTTCATAAGCTCTTCTTTGAGCTTTCAAACTAGAGCTTTCCTGCCATCATCATCAACATGAGTTTTTATCTACTTTTTTTTCTTTGGTTTCTTGCCTTTTGTTTGATCTCTTCTTCGGCTTGGGGAGCTACTCTGCCTCAAGATGAAGGTACACAACTCATTCATTATATAGGAATATATTTTGGAAAAAACTTTTAAAGAAAATGAAAAGAAAAAAAAATGAAATTGACTTCATTACAAATTAAAATTAATTTATAAAAATTGTTTGGATTTTCTTTTTAGTATCCAACCTAATTTTTTAACTATATAAAGATGTCATCTTTAATTTTGTTTTTCATATTTTTCTCTAGTAGAAAGTTTTATAGAGAATTTATGTTTATAAAGTTAAAACTAATTTCTTGTTTGGCTTTGATACACAGTGGAAGTAATGAAAGAGATAGGTAAGAGACTTGGGAAGAAGGATTGGGATTTCAACGTAGATCCATGCACTGGACAGAGAAATTGGACTTCGTCTATTCAAAATGCTGTCACTTGCAATTGCCTTTTTGCCAATGCCACTATCTGCCACGTTGTCAGCATGTAAGCCTTTCGTCTCACTGTCTCCCCAAATATCATTACATGAAAGTCATGCATTAATATTACAATAGCATTATTCCTTAGTCTAAGCATGTATTTTTTTTTATCATGTATGTTAAAAGCACTATTTTATTCCTTTTGTATGAGTTTTGTAATTGGTTTGTTTGCGTTTCTATGATTTGGTTTTTCTTTTAATATGTAGAGATATATATAATGCTTATTACACGAACTGTAGATAACAAGAACTAAATCACTCTGAATAGGTACAAATTTGAATTTATCAAAACTTGAATAAATTTTACTAATACAAAACCTAATGGAAATTTGTCCGGTATTCATGTCTCTTGAATCTGTATATCCAGAATAAAATAAAATATATATTTTAGATTATATAATTTAAAAAATATTTATAAAAAAAGAAAAACAGAACGTGAGGTGAGAGGTTAGTAGTAGAAGAAGAAAGGACGTGGATGGAAATGAAGAAGATTTCAGTGAAGATACCTTTCATTAGCATACTTCAATTATCATAATTGACTTTCTTCTTCAATTGTACTAGGAACATACCTTTCACTTGATCTTCCATCTTACTCACCTTTTTTTTTTCTTGAAAACACTCAAACACACGTTGTTTCACTCATACTGCTTCACTCTCTCTCTTCCTTTTCTCACTTGGCATTCAGAGAGCATGAAAGCTCTAATACCACTTTGAAGATACAGTCGCGAAACACACAAATAATTGCATTGAATGGTACTATGGACCTGGGCCGAGTACATAAGGAATGAAAACTTCAATGAAATGAAAATTAGCCGAGTATATTTATTGGTTGTGTACAAAACTGACGGAGCCTTAACAATATGAAAACTAAATTGAAATAAAAATAGCGGCAACTAATGAATTAAAATTACAACTAATGAAATATAATAGGTATAATATATTTTTTTCATATTCTAAATGCACAAATTAGATTCTTAAATATTATAAACAAGTTCATATTTCAATTATGTACATTAAATATTTCAAATATTTCATTTTTTGATGAATACACGATTACTATGATGCAGTGTTCTGAAGTCACAAAATCTTTCGGGCACACTCCCAAGTGAACTAGTGAGATTGCCATACCTCCAAGAAATGTATGTAATTCTAAAAATTGATCTCTTTGACATAATCATCATTTACTTGTTTGATTTTCACTTCAAATGTGGCACAGTGACCTCACCAGAAACTACCTTAATGGTACAATTCCTCCACAATGGGGCTCCATCAACCTCGTCAACATGTACTTTCTTCCATTTCCTATGTTGTTTTTTTCAGTTACTTCTCTGTATCAGTGTGTCATTATGACAAATGGTGAAATGGGTCTTGTTTTTATGTTCACTTCCAAAGGTAATTATAAATGAAGATAGTTGAAAAATGAATTTGGTTTATATTTTTTTTAGTGTCAGAGAAAACAATTTTATGACTTAAATACGAGCAACTTAAAAAAAAAAACTGATTTTTTTATTAGTTTTTATGGAAACGTATGACGTATTGTAATTATTTAAATAAACAGTGACATAAGATGAATCCTTTTCTGTGTGAATAGGTATAAATACGCATGTGCGGTCTTTTACACATAATAAATTTGGTGAAGCATTTCTTCTTTTTATCAAATCGAACATTTACCTTTAAGAATTTAAAAATATTTATTTATTTATTTATATTTTTTTACATAATTTCATCTACTAATTTCTGAAACATTTAACCAGTTATGCTTGTTTCTTAATTATGGCAGATCCATTCTCGGAAATAGGGTAACAGGTCCAATACCAAAAGAACTAGGAAACATCACAACACTGAAAAGTTTGTAAGTTTATGATAATCCACACATACAGTAATTTAATCATTTGAATTTATAAAAGTTTCTGGCAACTCATTATCTTTAAACTTGAAATGCATATATAGGGTGGTCGAGTTCAATCAATTATCTGGTGAGCTTCCTCTAGAGCTTGGGAATCTCCCTCAACTTGAAAGATTGTAAGCCATTTGTTGATTTTCCTTGGTTCATTAATTTTTACCACAACAAAATTAAACAGTATTTGTTGGAAGTTCCACATTGACTAGAGATAAGGTCAATTTATAATATATAAGTGAGTGCATACCTTATTTTACAAGCTGATTTTGTGAGGTTGAGTTAGGTTTAAAGTTTACTTCTTAATATGGTGTTAGAGTCTATCCTAGCTGTTTAAGACCAGTACTTATGTTCATTGGTAAAAAAAATTTCACATGCCTTTGATTTTTCTTCTTCAATGCTTATATAATATATAATTATTTTGAGAAAATCATTTCCAGATTCAATGAGTTTCTTTTGTTTCGTGTAAAATAGCTTTGAAAGTGCATTGTACTATTAATGTATTTAATGTTCAATGTTGTTTATATAGGCTTCTTACATCCAACTATTTTACTGGAAATTTACCTGCAACATTTGCTAGACTCACTACACTAAAACACATGTAAGTGTCATTCCTTTATTATACTTTTATTATTCTCAATCTCAATTGCATTAATTATGTTTTGTTTCACTGCAAAAATCAACATTTCTTTAATTTATAACTATTATTATGCAGTCGACTTGGTGACAATCAATTTTCTGGAACTTTACCTGATTTCATTCAGAAATGGAAAAGTTTGGAGAGGCTGTATGAACCTTTCTTCTTTTGCAATTTAAGGCTATTTATTTATTGGTTTATTAGGGTAATTGTTTTTAACTATGATAGGGTGATGCAAGGAAGTGGTTTTAGTGGTCCAATTCCTTCTGGAATTTCTCTTTTGAAGAATCTCACTGATTTGTAAGTATATAT
>NW_025905327.1:10183-15183 GCF_018835915.1 Vigna umbellata
AAGGTTTAATAGCCAATTTAGTCCTCACTTTGGTTGAAAAATCTCAATTTAGTCCCTCGTTATAAAAGTGTTTTGAATTAGTCCTAACTTTTAAAATAGTGGGTCAGATTGGTCCTTTCTGTTAAATATAAGTTAACAAAATTAATGGATGATGATGTGACACAACTTAAAGCTAACGAGGGACCAATCTAACACATCAGCTTTAAGTTGTGTCACATCATCATCCATTAATTTCGTTAACTTATATTTAACGAAAGGGACCAATCTGACCCACTATTTTAAAAGTTAGGACTAATGTAAAACATTTTTATAACGAGGGACTAAATTGAGATTTTTCAACCAAAGTGAGGACTAAATTGGCTATTAAACCATTAAATAATTCTCCACTAATCTTTATCATGTGTTTTCTTTTGTCAGGCAATTTTTTCATTTAAAATTAAATTACACTTACACTAGTAAAAAAACATTTTTTTAACTTATGATATATGTCGCGGTTTTGTAAAAACTGAAACATTTAAAGACACGGTAACAGTTTTGAAATCAAGATGAAGTTATATGCTTCGGGTATACAAAGAACCGAGGCATAAAAAATTTATGACACCGATTGATACAGGACCGATGCATAAGGATTTGATACTGCTTCGGTTGATGCAGGACCGAGACACAAAGACCTGCACGTTTTCCAGTGAACTAGGCTTTTCATTCAAACCCTTCCATTATTCTTACTCCTACTCTACACCAAAACTCCTCTCTTCTTCCTCCCTTCATTCTTTTCACGTGCTACCGCTCCCCGTCTTGGACCCTGGCAACGCGGTGCCAGCGCCGGCCGTGGTGCCTCCATCGGTCGTGGATTCTCTCGGCCCCGTCGGTCCCTTTCCCGACCATCGTCGCCTTTTGAGATCAAGCCCAAATGGCCAAATCTCTTAGGGTTTTTCTCTTTTCCAGAAATCAGATTCAGGGTTTCTGCCTCCTCGATCTCGCGCTTCGCAACTTCGTCGTTAGTTTCATCGTTGCACGACGGCGGCTAAAGTGGTTGTGGTGTTGGAGCAAGCGGCTTGAGGGAGCAGGTGAGGAGTCCAAATAGGTTGCGGGCGGCCCTAGATCCAAGGCGGTGGGGCGAGAGTCGTGGTCGTAGTCAAGTTCGGAGGCATGATCAGAGGGGTGGGAGGAGGGGCAGCGGCAGCGGTGGTGATGCGCTACGATGGTGTGGTGGTTCTTGACGCTGGCTCCCCATTTCAATAAGGGAAGGGCGAAGTTGTATAGAGGTTGGGACTTCACCAGAGGCTGCGCCGGTGCGGTGGACATTCGGAAACACAGAAAGCTGTGGAAGCTGGAGGAGGATTGTGTGTTTGGAAACGGTGTTGTTGGGAATGAGAGTTTGATGTAGGGTTCAGTACAGTGTTGTTGGCATTGTTCTTGAGGCCAGTGAAAACTCACAAGAATAGGTTACTGATTTTGGCATTGCAACCTGATAATCCAACCTTTGGATTCCTGATCATCTGATAATCCAACCTGATAAAGTCTGAAAAAGAAAAAAAAACATATTGTCTTGGTTATCTAAGAACCGAGACATAATCCTATCTCGTTTTACCTCGGTTCGTAACTGAGACATAAAACATACCTCTTTTTACCTCGTTCGTATATGTATCAGTTGCAAAATCGATGCCTATAAACAAAATTAATCGGTGTCTTTTTCCCTATAAACATAACCTTACGTTGCCATAGAATAAATGGATAAAATACTGCCAACTACTCCTTATTATCCTTGTGGTTTTATTTCTTATATAAAAAAATACATTTTGTTCATTAGTTTATCTCTTAGCGTAGGGTTTTTGTTGAACACATAAGAACTAAATAGAAAACGATTTGTCAAAGACCAAAATGTTAGAATTTGCTTATGCAGCCATTAAAATGAAAAGTAAACAGAAGAAAAGTGGCAGTAAATATATGACCAAATCTAACGTCTTGGAACTTTTCCAAAGCAAGAACAAAGACACTTTTTTTTTTCGTGCACGAATTAGTAAAAGATGGAGTATTTGTTTGATAAAAAGAATAAATGAAAATGGCATTAATGCAAGCATTACTTTTTTCGTTTAACCATTTTTAACAATTATGTTCATTTTACATAAAAGAAAGAAAAAAGAATATTAAAACATGATGAATCATGATCAGAGAAAGAAATGTAAGAGAAAGAGGATATGTAAGTAATCATAATTATTTTTTGTTACATGACAACCTTGGAACATTTTCCACACAAAAAGACAAGCAGATGGTTGTTTATCGATGACCACGTTAGGGTTTGAATACATACGTGGTGAGTTCCGCCAGCCAAAATGCAAAATTGAAAGTAATATTTCTAAGGTAAGGGCCTATAAATACAAATGCAACCTTAGAAAAATATACACATTCATATATCAAACTCATTAATTATATCTTCGTTTTGCATCATCTAGCAAACATGTGGTCTGTGATAACGGCAAACATGGGTCTGTGGATAACGGATCCCATCAGAAACCTTTTTGCAAATGTTCTTCACCAGTTCATCCAACAAAGGACTTCCATGAAGCTGTGCAAAAATGACCATAATAGATGCTTTTCTCTTCATTGTATATAATTCCCTCTACGTCATATTATCATAACATGAATTACATTAGTGATAGTATTATGACATCATTTTCAAAGCATTAATTATCAGAGCTTTAATTAAGTTGTGATCATCACGAAATGAGTCTGTTTTATGCAGATTGTTCATTCCATTGACAAGCTGGGGGATATGGCCTTCGTATGCATGTTATCTTAGGGCTTATTGTATCTGGCTATCAGACGTCACCTTCACCAAGGTACAAACTCTCAAACGTTGGAAACCTTACAACTGGGATTAGGTTCACACCCTTCAGATTTTCCCATACAGAACAGCTGATGGAAAATATAAATGATCATTTCAATGGAAGTTGGCTGGCAGCCAAGGAACTTTCTTTGGCAGAAACATGCTCCCTGTGATCAGAAGAAAAAGGTCCACAACGATATATAATAAAGCCGAGTTATAAGGACATACAAAGATCAGTGTTTTACTGCTATAGTTTGTGTGACTTGTTCTATATGATTTGTTGCTTTGGATGATGGTGAATTTGAAGGCCATAGTTTTGTGTGTGTGCAGCTACTGAAGCCTGATCCAATGGTGGTAGCAACAAAGCTACTAGCCAGGAGGACATACAAGGACACAGGGAAGCAATTCAACGTGATTGCAGCTTCTTGGATTCAGTTCATGATTCACGATTGGATCGATCATCTTGAGGATACCAAACAGGTCAATCAATTTCTAAAAACCATGATGATGTTTTTTGTTGTGATAATAAGAAGGTATTTAATTTAATTTGTTCATGGAATTTTGATACATATCTATATATATGTATGCAGATTGAACTGACTGCACCAAAAGAAGTTGCAGGCCAATGCCCTCTAAAATCTTTCAAATTCTTCAAAACTAAGGAAATTCCCACTGGATTCTATGAGATCAAAACCGGATCATCCAACATTAGAACACCATGGTGGTAAGATTTCTACTGCAGAAGTTAAAGGTTAATGTTGATAAGTTTATCATTCGTACTTCTTATACTGAGTTGACTAAACATAATTTCAGAAAAAATTAGTTTTTAAATGAGGAGCACAATCGATATGTACTAAGCAATGATACGACAGAAATATAATTTGAAAAGAGACAAAAAGATAACTTATATTTATAAAACTGAGTTGAGCTTTAGGATTCAGGTCATAAAAATGATATATTATAATAAAGAATATCAAACAAAATAAAAATTATCTCAAATAAAAATAATAATAATAATAATATGATATTATCAATAAATAAAATAGAATGTAGACTTTGTTAAGCCTGCCGTCTTTAGCACATTGGACTAATGTAAAAGTAAAAGTAGCTGATATGAAAGTTATTGGTATATGTCTCTGAGAAGATGTTTAAGTGCATGGATTTGGTGGATGAAAATAGGGAGGAAGTGCTGTGTATGGAAGCAATGGAAGAAAGTTTTACAGAAAGTGAGGACTTTCAAAGATGAAAGGCTAAAGATATCAAAGGATGGGAAACCTTCTGCATAAAGAAATGGAAAGCAGTTGCAGGTGAAATCAAGCAACAGTTGGGCTGGTGTTTTCAACTTGCAGTCCTTTGCATTTCAGGAAACAAATGCAGGTTGTGATTCTCTCAAGGTAAATAATCATAAATTTCATCATGGAAAAAAAGAGTAACCAATCTTATTTTAAAAACAAACTCATTAATGAAAAGAAAATACTAACTAAATACCTGTTTTTTACTGTACTGTTTCAGAAATATTACCCTCATTTGAATGATGAAGAACTCTATCGCCATGCAAGATTGTGACTTCAGCTGTGATTGCAAAGGTTCACACCATTGATTGGACTGTGGAGCTTCTTTAAAACAGATACTCTACTTGCAGGAATGCGTGCCAACTGGTAAGCCTCTCCACACCACAAAATTTCTGACCACAGTACAGTTTACATTAAAAAATTTATCTGAAATATTTTTCCAAGCTGCTTTTTTTAATTTATATTCAAAATGTGGTTTTTTTTATATATACAGACAAAAATGAAATACATTTTACGTATATGGAACAAAAAAATTTGAAAATTAAGCAAGTTGTGAGGGTCGAGCCAACTTCAAACGAAGAAGTCGTGATCAGAAATAAAGTTATAAATCCAAAAATAATTTTAGAGACTGATAATCGATTACAAAGCTGTATAATCGATTATTGTGTACTGAAGTCGTGAGCACGACTTCATCTTATATAGTCAAAATTTCTCTAATAATCGTTACAGCAGGTTTGTAATCGATTACCAACAGTGTAAATGGATAAAAACTCTCTGTATCAACCGTGTAAATGGGTAAAAACTCTCTAATAATCAGTTGTAATCTATTTATTTTTTGAAATTATTGTTTGTTTTTCAGGTATGGACTCTTGGGGAAGAAG
>NW_025905327.1:20183-21398 GCF_018835915.1 Vigna umbellata
TCGCCGCGCAACCCCTCTGTTAGGGCTCGCTATAACCGTTTCCGTCGTCGATGAGGACAATCCGCCTCCGATCTCAGGTAAGCCCGAACCTCTCCTGGCCTTGCTCTCTATGCCCTGTTTTAATTAATCTCTTTTATCTTTATAGTTTGGTCTCTGTCAGATTCACTGCTTAGAATTTGTTTGATAATAGTTCGAATTTGGTGTGTTCCGGAACTTGTGTTTTTGGGTGGATGTGATTTTAGTTGGTGCCTGTTTTTATGAGTTCTGTGAGTTTTATGTGGAATCGAAGGAAGCCTATCTAGAATGTTGGTGACAAGACCTGTTTCCATTGGGAGGAAGGATGTTTTTGGTTGTTGGAGTGAGGTTCTGGAAAATCATTGATTGATTGTGTAACTGGTTTCATTGATGAAGTTTATTTGTTCATTATGGATTGTAGTGGTTGGATTAATGTAATATAATTTTGGGTTTTGCTCTATTCTTTTATTTGTTGGTAGCATGTTTGTGATTGTTTGATTGTGAATTTTCTTGGCTTGTTTCGAGTTCATGTTCTTGCGTTTTCTGAGTTCATTTTTGTGGTGTGTGTGATGACCTCGGTATAAATTGGATCCTCGATTGCATCTGCTGTTTCGATTCATTTGATGTTAATTGCATTTGATTGGGGTACCCTTTTGATGCTACACAGGTGTAGTGATTCCAGATTATGGTTGTCTTGTTGCTTTTGTTTTGATAGATACATGAGGATGAGATTCGTGCTTCTTATTATAATCAACTTAGGTGATATAGCATTATCCAATTCTAAGATTATTTTTTACAAATGATAATTTGACAATATTTTTTACAATATTTTAATATTATCTATGTATCATTATGTTTTAAAATCATTACACAATTAATAATTAATAACTAATAATAATAATCATAAACATCAACATAAATCAATCATGTAATAACACTTAAATTATATTAAATTATTGTTAAAAAAATATTGTCAAAATATTATTATCTTTTTTTCAACTTGAACTTAATGGAAAGACCTCTATTCCACAAGGATCATTCTAATATAAATTTATTGTGGACATTTCTTTCACACATTTCAACGTAATATTTAATCTTTAGTATTTTGGGATAAGCGTGCAACTTAAATTATATTATATTTTTCCTATTTGTTATTTTAAGTATAGGTTATTTAATATATATATATATATATATATATAT
>NW_025905330.1:0-47046 GCF_018835915.1 Vigna umbellata
ACTTACCTTTATAGGAGATGGAAAAAGAATTTTGAGACAATCTTTTATCTCAAAGATGTTTTTGGGTGTTGCTTATCAGTTGGAAAGGAAAGTGGAATTCTAGTCTCATGAGTTAGGGAAGATGTTGGAGATCAAAGGTGAGGCCTTCACTTGAGTAAGCTGTGAGAGGAAGTTCTTGAAAATGTATTTTTTTTTCAAATAAGTAGATTTGGCAAGAGAAAATGAGTTTATAAGGTTGGTGCATAAGGAGATGTCAATGCATACATAAGCAGTAGGGATTGAGAATATGACGAGATGCTACTCACAAGCAATGTTTGAGGTTTTGAGGTGTAAAAAGCTTATGAAAGGCTTAAGGATAGAGCTAAATAAGACGATGACCTATGTGTATAAAAGGGTTCATCCTTTGATGGAGAGGATTAAGATGATGGAAAGATTTGAGGACTAGTCAAGTATGGTGGTGCTTTCTTAAGAAAGAAAATTGTTTGTCAATAAGGATAAGGTATCATAAAAGCCTTGTGCCAAGCCCAACATCAGTATAAGTGGTTAGATCCTCTCAGCAACAACAACTACGTTAGAGCATAAGAGATGTTTTAGGTGTGGAGGTTCACACACGAGAGAGGATTATCCTTGGGTTGAGGTGAAGTGTTTTAGATACCAAAAATAGAGGCACATTATTAAGAATTGTTCTCAAAAGGGAAGGATAAGCTAGTACAACCATACCACAATCAAGAAGGGAAAGAGGGGGTAAGGCCTTAAGCAATTGGATGGGATTTTGCAATGAATGGAAGACTGAAGCCACTAGCACAAGTAATCTCATTCAATTGTGTGTTACATAAAAGGTAGTCGCGCTAAGGGCTTTGGTATGGTTTAGAGAAATACATTACTTAGTGTCACATGCATGTGTGGATGACTCAAGGTTGCATGTGATGGAATGAGAGCTTGGACTGGTGGTTTCACTACAACTTCACGTCATGAAAATAATGCTTTGGTGTTTGACATGTCTCGTGGTAGTCAAAGGATACAAATTCGTAATCAACTTGATATGTTTTCCTTTGCAAGGTTTGGACATGATCTAGGAAGTGGATTAGTTGTTTTCTAATCACATTCTTGTGGATTATGGTACCAAAGAAGTGGTGTTCCTTGAGTCAAAGGGGTTTGAGTTTGTGGTTGCACATTAGGTGTATGGTAAGTTGAAAAGTGGGATAGGGTGTTTTGTGGTTTTGATTGTTTAATTTAGTCGTGTTTTATTTTTCTTGTTCAATCATGTCTCAATTTTTGTCAATATAGTCATCTTTTCTAGCGTTGTTTAAATAGTTAACAATATATTGACCCAATTCGTTTAACGTGGCACAGTTCATCTAACATGGTCCATTTTTGTCACTTGAACACCTATATCCTCATAGAAGCTTCCTTTATTTTTTACCTCCAACCAATATGTAACACCCCGAATTGAGGCGTTACGATTTATGTTCCACAATATATATATATATATATATATATATATATAAATTCTATGTTTTTGACAAATATTCAACACCAACGAAATATTAGTTCTTTATTACACACAAAGTCTTCTTGAAAATAAAAATTCCCACACAGTTCAGAAAATTCTGAATTTAAAATTCACATAGTTCGAAAATCAAACGTATAATTATTTAAAAAATTGCCATGTCTCTTTCCCCGTAGATCTCTCCATCTCTAAGCAAGTCCAGAACCAATCGGCTTAATTCATCTGAAATAGTTTCTGCTCCCGTATAATATCACACATATGATACGATCATTGAATTCACATACACAAACACAAAAACTAGGGTGAGTAACCGAATCAAGAAATATAATCCACTTGCAATCTTACTACTATAACAAGTGGGTAATTGTTCCCATTCATCATCTCAAATACTCAGAGAACAAACATATTACATTAATACTATATAATATTTCTCAAGTCAAATTATTAGCCAATTTACTAGAGTCAATACAACATATTATTAACAATCTTCTGTCTATTAACAAAGTAGCATAGCCATGGTGATACTGACTACTTACCAAAGTAATCTAACAAGGTGATTTTTTATCTACTTACCAAAGTAGTACAACAAGGTTGATATTGTCTACTTATCAAAGTAGCCAAAGCAAGGTAATATTGTCTACTTACCAAAGTAGCACAAACAAGTGATATTATCTACTTGCCAAAGTAGCATAGCATGGGACATTCGCCCTACTTACCAAAACAGTACGGTTATGTCAAACTGGAACCTCTCATCCTCCCACCTACTTACCAAAGTAGTGTCGGGCTGTCAAACCTCTCTCCTCCCGACTTACCAAGTAGTAGAAAATAAATAAAATTTGCAGATTTACATTTATGGCAAGAATACCTATACAACACATCCAAATTTATCATCAAATGATTAAGTACCATGATTTAACTCAAATAATGATTACAAACTCAGTAACGTTCAATATAATTTAATTTATATATAGATATATCATATTACTTCATCTTCCAATCCTCAAAATACAACTACACATACAATTTAAGAATATAATTACTCAAGATTTTACCCAATCACCAATGCAAACATCAACTATAGACGTATGTTATTTTGGGCATTTAACATTGATCTCTGTCCGACGTAATATGGGTGACGTTAATGAGACGTCGGACCCTTTAGGTAGACGTCTCTATAGACGTCGGACTATATAGGTCCGACGTCTCTATAGACGTCCGATCATACATGTTAGACGTCTCTGAGGTTGCTCCTAACTCATTGTGATTCGAGTTTACAACTTTATATTTTAGTTAAGAGAGAATGTATTGTACACTTTTTTTTATTGGATGGTTTTAAAAACTTAGTGGAGGGAATTGGAGGAGTACAAAACGCAAGAAATCGGCGTCATAGAACGCTGCCTAAAGACACGAGAATAACTGCACCAAAATCCAACGAAAACGCATTTTAATCGGTTCAAATGAAAGATAATGCATCAAAGAGTGATGTAATCGGTAGTAATATTATAAGTAAAATTAAATAATTAAAAAAAAAAAAAAATAAATGGTGCAAAAGTGAGAAAACGAACCTGAAAAGCGTAAAGGAGAAAATGCGACGAAGAAGAGATGTGAACAATGAGTGCGGTAACGGCGGTCTCGCGTTCACGGTGTTTTAATGCCCAAAATTTAGTAGGGGGAAGTCAGTTCCCCAATAACAAACGTTCTAAAGTGCTTTAGAGTTGGAATTGGCGGGATCAGACGTCTAAATAGGTCAAAAAAGTGACTTTTTAAATTTCTGGATTTAGGGTTTAGACGTCGGTTCCCCAATTAACAAACGTCTAAAGTGCTTCAGAAGTCAGAGTGGCGGAATCAGATGTCTAAATGGAGTCAAAAAGTGACTTTTTAAATTTCTGGATTTAGTATTTAGATGTCGTTCCCCCAATTAACAGACGTCTAAAGTGCTTGAGAGAGTAGCCGAAGAGTGGCGGGATCAGACTGTCTAAGGAGTCAAAAAGGACTCTTTTAAATTTTTGGGTTAGGGTTTAGACGTCGGTTCCCCCAATTAACAGACATCTAAAGTGCTTCAGAAGTCGGTTCCCTCCATAACAGACGTCTAAATAGAATAAAAAATTATATTTTTTAACTTTTTCGTTTAGTTTTGGCGTCTATTCGAGGGAGCCGGCATATATGAGTATTTAGACGTCGGGCCCTTTCATAACCGACGTCTAAATAGTTTGTTTTATTACAAAAAATGTCATTGGTCATTTTTTAAGTTGGATATTCGAGGTCAACATCTAAAGGGTGACGTTAAAGATATTTTTTGCACTAATGAATACAAATAAATTTACTATTTCGTGGAAAGATTACTCTTTAAACATATCAATTAATTAAAGATCTAAACCAATCAAACTAATTGAAAACATGTTTAGATCATATGGTAAAATTTCAGTCTAATCCAACGGTTAATAACGCGGAAATCTTATTTTTGTATAAATGATCAAAAACAGAAATTAAGCAATGTTGAGATCCCTGAGAAGATACGAAACTAATATCTCTAAATCTGTAGCTCCGATTTAAAATCTGAACGGTCAAAGTAATGAACTATGTGTTAGGAAATACATATTAAAATGTCAGGTTAATCTAACGGTTAAATAGGTAGATATTGAGGTTTTACCGAGGTAAACATAAGGACAAGAATTTAAGTGGTTTTCGATTATAATCAAAATGCGGAATGAATTCCTCTAAGCACAGACATCTAATTACAAACTTAACAGTCAAGATGAATTAATATGTCTTATTGAACTACATACTAAAGTTTGGGCTCAATCTAACGGTAAATGAAATATATTTGAAGTTTTTACCATGAGAACTTAATAACAGAAATACAGTGTTCATCAGATATATTCACAATTTCGAATTAATTTCTCAAAACATAGATCCAATTACAAACGATCGGTCAAAGTGTAGTAATATGTCTTAGGAAGATATATATCAATTTTTTTCAGGTTGATCTAGCGGTCAAAAATAGGTCAGAATCTTATTATTACCGAGAGGACTCAGTAACGGATATTACATGGGTGAATTATTCTCAAACATGCAGGATTATTTTTCCAAGTACAGACTTCTAATTAATGATCCGAACGGTCAAAGTGAACAAAAGTCTTATGATTCATAGATTAAAATTTTAGCTAAATTCAACTATAAAACAAATTAAAAGCAAGGTTTTACCACAGTAATTCAAAAATAATAAAATTATAATCATGAACAACTAAATTTACACAAGTGAAAGATAGCTACATTACCAAATTGTTAACATGTTCATAGCTATATTCATGATCAATAATATGTATCAAATACTCATATATAAGAAAGGATTAGTTCCATCTACCTCAAGTAGTAACTCTAAACGTTTAGAATCTAGATTGGAGTGTGTCCAACTTCTCTACTTTGTGCCCCTTTTTTCCTTTCTCAGACCAACCTCACTTCTCTCCTAAGTTTTAATTTGTTTTTTAAGTTTTAAGAGCAAAGAACCAATGTATTATCTTTAAAACCAGGCAACCTAGCGTTCGATGGTTCCTACCACAAAGAACCCTCTCCCTAATCTACGTTAATGTTTCCCATAATATCACTTTAACTTTTGTAGGTTTGTCTATTGGTTTTCAGTGGGTAGAAGTTTGGAGTGAGGAGCAAAAATTCCAAAGGTTGCTAGGTAGAAAAATGCATATAGGTGTGTGGGAAAAAGAAGAAAGGCCTCGTTTATGAAAGAGAGAAAGTAAGATATTGATTTCTTAGCCAAAATAATGAGGTATTCTACTATAACAACTCATATACTAGATGTACTATCTAACCTAATAAATTTGATATAATACCCTAGTTATTACAATAGACTAAAATAAAATATTTAAAATCATATACTCAATACTTTAATGTCATACTAGTATCCTATAACAATAAAATTTTTTATTAATATGAAAACAAAATGAAATAAAACATCTCATCACAATTAATTTTGGTCTAACAAACTTCATTATACATGTTTCACACCATAAATAATTATTCAAAACCACAACATATAAGTAATTCTTTGTTTTTGCTAGGGCTCTTACACATTACAACCACTATTCATCAAAACCTCAACTCTACATTACTTTTTTTTCTTCCTTAACATCATTCCCTTGCAAATAAAGAATGCACACAAAAAACCTCACACCCATTTTTCATCATTAATAGAATAACCTATGCAATGAGGAATAATAGAAAGAGGGTGGGGTTTTGAAAAGTGTTTTCAAAAACTCTTTCATAAAACAACGCTTGTCAACAATGGTTGGAGTTTAACGATCAACTATAGGTATTATACAATTGTGATTTTAATAAAAGCATTTAAGAAAACCTTTCAAATAAAGAAAATGATAATAAAATTTTTTTTATACCAGTTCACTCATCATGAGCTACATTCAGTCTCCCTCAAGAACTCTTAAGAGGTTTCACTAATCTTATACAAGATTACAACTAATTTTAACTCGCTTTTGGTTACAAGTATTATCAGAACTCTTGGTCCCCTAGTCAATCATGACTAGTCCAAGTATTCTAAATCACTCATGGTTCCTCTAGTCAATCCTGACTAGTCCGAGTTTAACCACTCCTAGTATCTAAGTATTCTAACTACTTCTAATATCCCTAGTTAATCCTAACTAGTTTGAGTTTACCCAATCCTGGTTGCTAAGTATTATAATTACTCATGGTTTAAAACCAGGTATTGTCAACCATTATTGGTTCCTTAGCCAATCCTGACTATAACGTTTAGTTCAATACAAACACATTCACTATTCGATTACAAATACAAATTTAATAACTCTCAAGGAGATGATAAGTACAATACAATACAACCTATAATCATATGAAGTTCTTCCTCTAAGGTTGAAAAGCATCAAACGATATATGTTTGAGCTAAAGGGTAGAGACATATATGGTAATCATCTTCTTGACCATGGTCCTTTTCTCTCCGTTTTCTCTTTGTATTTTCATTCTTTCCAACCTCAATAACCTCTTCTCTTTAGTGGATCTTCTTATATAGTCTCTTAAAAATGACCAATTAATTAGGGTTATTACAATGTTAAATTAATATTCCGTCAAAGTTAATTTTTAATTTAAATAAAAAGTTTCAAGAAATAATAAAAAAAATTAAGATAATTTTAAATCAAATTGAATTATGTTAATTATTTTAATATAAATATTTTTGTCACATTTTTTTTACTTGTTAAAATTTAAAGTTAAGATATTTTGTGAAAAAACTAAACCAATAACATTAAACAATTGGACTACAAATAATATATAAAAAACATTATTTAATTTATATAACATACTTATCTAGTGTAAAACATACATGAAAGTTAAAGATGATAAAAAAGTATACCAAGAACAAAAAAATTCATAAGATGGAAGACATTACTATAGATCAATACACAAGAAACTTTGATGAAACAAGGTCTCTTAAAAACTTGCTTATCTTGAATGAAGTTCAAATCACCAAATACATGTAATAAGTTTGATGAAGACAAAATACATCCATCAGAGCTCCATATGAAAAGATCACAAGACACAAGTGATATCATGTTAAAACAAGTCTCAAAGACACAACTATGAAAGCATCAATAGATGACATGCTACTAGACCAAAAGAGTCTTATAAGCTAGACTACACATAAACTCAAGACATATCAACCTTTATACACATATCGTATAGATTAGACACAAATTTCAAGTTCTTAGCACAAGACATGTCTTTCATATGTTGCATCTGTCAAATAACTAAATTGAGTAATAATGCTCTCAAGATAGATTATGACACAAATATCATTCGATAACATCGATATGCTCAATATGCTATTATGGTATTGTTGGCAAAAGCATAATAGAAATAAAAAAAGTGACTTACACTATTTTCAAACTACAACAATAGAAGGCCAAATAATCATGAACTTTTGATAAAGTTATGACACAAGATCCCATGAGCACCTAACCTACAACAATTTTATGTTCACACCTATAAAAGGGAAGCTTTTGGTTGAAAAAAAGAAAAAATTATATTATTTCCTTTCAATTGAAAATGAACCTTGTAATCAAACAACCTTTTATAGTCTACAAAGACATTGCCTACTCGGTGCTTAATTTTAACAAAGATTAACATATAACCTAGAGACTTTATGTACTTTGTCCAGAAAGACATTGTATATTTGGATAAGAAGGAGTAACTTGACGTACTTTGTTGTAAGCTATAAATGACACTTATAACTCTTGTAATATTTATTGATTAGTTGAAACCTGTTGTAGTTTGCAAAGCATAGTTAGATGTAACATAAGTTTGGAGTGAACTAATATGCAAATTGTGTATTCATTATTATTATTTATTATATGTTTGCATTTACTCTTAGTCACAACATCTTATCCAAGTAAGTATTTGATCATGCTTATAAATCAGTAGATGACTCATTTGCCGGTCTAATAGACTTTCTTCAAATACTTTTTAAAAGTATTTTTAAGTTATATTCAAATCTGTCCTCTTTCTAGAATGGAACATTATTTTCAACTTGTACCATTTATTTATTTGTTTTATCGATATCTATTTTAAAATTTCTCTTATTTACACCTTTATATGAATTGTTATGTTTTTCATATATTTTTTTGTCTTCTCAAATTTAATAAAGAAAAAGAATGTCAATGAAAAATTAAAATACATGTTGGATATAACGAATAAACAACACTTCTAAGTATAAAAATATATATACATTCTTTAACTACATATCAATTCATTGTACAAAGTCAAAATATAGCATACTAACTAAAATGAGATAAATATACTTATTATGTTATCCAATGATACTAGCTAAAGACTATTGGGTATTCAAGTATGAGTCCAAGTCCCACATTGGATAAAAAAGAGAAAGTAGAGCAGTATATAAAGATGAAAGACCCATTAACCCATTGCTTTAAGGTTTTGGGTAAAGAGTGGTGATTGACTCAAATGTTATTGGTGCTTGTGTGGGAACCTCCTCCTCTATTGATCCAACAAAGACAACTTCAATATCTCCTTAGTTATCTTAAGAGCTTCATGGATAATTATTCACAATTAAGAATATTCAAACTATGATTTTTTTATTTGATCAAGTTGTGATGAAATTATATTTTTCTTCCTTTTTAATGTTTTATCAAATAATTTGAATTTAAGTTTCACATTTGTTTCTGTACCACCATGTGTAACTACATTATTACAACCAAACAATACAAATTACTTAAAATTTTTAAAAAATGTTAAAGGTTTGTGGAAAACCAAACACAAAGCAATCATTCAATAAACATTTAACCCTACTAAATAAATTTAACGTGCACAAACAAATATTTCAAACCTGTAACTATTTTCTTTAAGCTAAAAACTTACTCTAATTATACATTTGTCATTGGCTCTACAACAATTTTCCAAAAGGAGGAATTAGGTTTGCACATTATAAATTGAAATTTTCAACATAAGAGAGTCGGGAGCTTTCAAATAAGAGAAAAAAAATCAAGTTAAAATAAATTAATTTTCATATACTTAAGAAACTCTACATCATCATGCATTTTAAATCATGTCTTTTTGTTACAAAGATTGCAGAAATATATATAAGATATATTATATATATCTAGATATATATAAGATATAGAATATAGAGATATATATTTTTTTTTTTTTAATTTAAGGACTAAAGTAGTCATAAGAATTAAAAATAAAAAATAAAACATACTATTAAATTAAACTAAATAAAATTTTTTCAGAAAATAGATAGATAACAATACAGAGTCAGAACCCACTATTGAAAGGTTCATTCTCTGTAAAACTCCTAATTAAATAACTCCAACTTAAGTTATAAATTCAAAATTACACGCGTTACTTACTAAAGCCTTTTGAACATCACATATTAATTTTTAATTAAAATTTTACAGCTTAGATTTATTCAATTCTAATTTCCGTATTTTCAAATATAAAACGGTTGCAACTGTGTGTAGTTTAAAAAATTTGTAATTCAAAATTTACAATTTTGATATTTAACTACTATATGAAATAATAACGGATCTCAATGGATTTTTAAAATCGATCATTAATTTTTTTTAAATGTTTTTTGATCGATTGCATTTTTTAATTATTATGTAAACTTCTAGTACTTTAAGTAAATATATTTTAGCTTAGGTGTAATATGGGTAGAATATTAGAAAATATTTTTGAAACTTTAAGAATTAATTAAATTGTAAATAATTCATAAATTTAATACTTTTAATTATTTTTTAATAATTATTTATATTATATTGAGTTTTTAAAATATTTTTTATTTTTTAAAGTATTTTTTTCCTTTGATTTTATTTTTAATAGAGATAATATATATAACCGTTATTTATGTCTTCTCATCTCTAATTTACTATTAACTTATTTTTTTCTAACTCGTCAATAAACTCTATTATCATCTATATAAGAATGAATTAATTAATGAGTTAAAATAAACTAAAAATGATAATAAAATTTTTCCGTTAACATCAAAATAAAACCGCATAGTACGTAAACAAAAACAAAATTAATTTTGTAAATATAATAAAACTATTTTTTTACTATTAAAATATACAAATTTATAATACACTTAAATTTAACAAAGTTAATCTTTAAATTAAAGAAAAAACTATAAAAGTCAGATTTTGTTATTCTTTTTATTTTTAAGGTTTTGGCTATTAAAAGTAACACCTAAAAGTTTATTTCCTTAATTATTTTTTTGAAAGAAAGTAAAAAAAGAATTGTCCAAATCCTGCAAAGTGTTCTATATTTGTCTTTAAATGCTCCAACTTTATCTTTTATAAAGTCTTCTTTTCCCTTTCACACGTCCTCTTCGTTTTTAGATGTCATTTCAATAAAGCCTTTTTTATTTTTTAAGAATATGTTCATTTTTCTTTATCCTCTGAAATAAAAACTACTTACATCATAAATAACACTATCATAGCATTTCTAAATAAATCTTCAATTTTAATAGATTCATATTGATAAGTCTGTTATATTTATTAATAAAGAAAGGTAGTGTAAATTTTAATGTTCTTAGTAAACTAAGTATTTTTCAAATAATAGTACCTGTAATAATTACTTAATAATTTCTATAAAAGGAAGTACTTCATTAATTATCTAAGTGATAAAGTGTGAATTTCTTTATACATTCAACAAGTAAAAATAATTAAATTTTAGTTAATTAATTAATTAATTAATCCCACAAACAGACACTGCTCCACATGGAAACTAGTGACTGGAGTGATTCCATTATGTATGCATTGTCAAACCTCATGGGTCCCACTTTTCTCTTCACGCGCGCTCTCATCCAACGGTTCAGATCACACCCGCAATAAACGGAAGTGCATTTCCAAGAACCATGCTCATTCCATCCAACGGCTCACATTTCTTCTCTCTTTCTCTCTCCTTCAAAAAAAATGATCCCAAAGGCAAAACGCATTCTGGCTGAAATTCTCTGCTTCTTCTTCGTCACTGCCCTTCACTGATTCCTCTTTCATTTCGTTTTTTTCTCTTCCAAAATCTTAGGTTTTGATCTGTCACTTTGATCTTTGACTTCCAATTTGTTTGATTCAAACGTTGTTGCGGTCAACTCTGGTAAAAGTAATTGTTTTTGTGCTGGTGAGGTTCCAGTTTTAAGATCTGTATAGTAAAGTTTGTTTCTTTTTTGAAAAACAAAGGTATATACATGTGATGAGTTTTGCTCTCCTGTTAGCTAGGGTTTTCTTTCTGAAATTGATTTTCTGTTTTAGTGGGGGGCTTAGTTTGATACAAAGTTTGGAACTTTACTGTGTGGTCGGCTGCGAAAATTCGTTTATGTTAATGGGTATGCAAGTTGAGCCATGGATTATGTGATTCAGATTAGATTTAGGTTTTTTCTGAGGATAATCGTGATGCTTTACTGTTATTTCTAAAAAAATCTTGCCTTTTCGTTTTAATATTTTGGAGCTAGATTGGAATGTTTTGTTCTTGAGTCCTTTGGTGTCTCTTTTATGGATGGTTGCTTCTTGATTTTAAGATGAAGCCTTACTTTGACACTTTGTTCAGTTCAGGTTTTTGGGTTTGTCTTATCTGATAATCTGGAGTGGAGCTAAGTCAAGATGCCGTGGGTTTCCTTGTTTGTGGATCACAAAAGAAATTGTGTTCGCTTGGTGGTGTTTTTTCGTGTGATTCTGTAAATTATTTTGCTCAGGTATGAGGAATTTTGTCCTGCCAATTTGCTCTACAGTTTGTAGAACTATTCTTTTTTTCGATGGAATTTTGATTGGAACGTGTCTTGTAATAGTTTTATGTCTATTTCATGTGATGGAATGAAAACAACTGTGATGTTGGTGTAATACTTTTGTTTCATGGAGAACATGTATCGATCCTATGACTTAAGACTTCTTAATATGTGAAAGGATACATTGAATATAGCTGCCATAGGTTTATATTTTAGGAACATTTTATGGAATCTCACATTTTACCTGTCATATTATATCTGATGATCTTATATTGTTTCTTGGCGTTGCAAGTGCAGTCCCATTAGGTTGCAAAGGAACTCTTTTTTAGTTTTTCTCCATTTCATTTCCAAAGCTGTTGGGGGATTTGAGGATGTACTTTGCCATAACAATAAAGAGATACCGAGCTGTGAAGGAAGTTGGACAAATTAAAATGAGTGTTGGAGTCATTGCGTACAACCAATTGATGCTTGTTTGCCAGGTAAGTTTTTCATCTTCCCCACTTTTAGTTTCTAAAAGTATCTATGAGGTTCATTATCTTATTGTGGCCAATAGCTTTACAAAGAAATAGGGTTGGAGGTTTATGATAATGATAACTTTTTAAAATATAAGACATACTTTTGAATGGGGTGGAAGTTTTCTCTAATTGTGTAAATAACATCTTGTAGATTTAGTAGTATTTAACACCATTAAATTCAGCAACTATTGTTGCTAACAACAAATTCAGTTTTGGTTTTCCCCTTTACTATTACTGCTATTTTACCACACTATTTTTGTTTTGCAGGCTGAGTATTTTCGTCAGTTGCTAAAACCTGTTACGTAGTCTATCTTTGAGGGACATTGGTTTGGGGGTGGGGATTGCCTTGTATTGTACTTCATCATTAAAAAGCTCCAGAGAGATGAAGTTTTAGTTTGGAAAAGTTGCCATTTGATGTTAGATGGAAATTGGAATCACCTTAGCACCTGCTGTTTAGTTTTAACATTCCTTTAGGAACTTCCTTCCAGCTTTAGTACAGAATAATTGCCAGTTGCATAGGCTAAATCAGCATTGCTTGTTGAAATTCAGTCAGATTGAACAGATAATATAATGCAGACTCAGGAATATTTTCTCCCGGAGAAGATGGTACTTCCTTTGGCAGATGACTCCATTGATGCTAATGCTCATATGCATGCTCCACTTGCTTCTGCCTTTGATGCTTTTTTACCTCCAGCTGTGGGGCAGATAACACCCTTTGAAAGATTTAAATTGCAACCCTCTGAGGCATGCCCCAAGAATTTTGTTATCTTTGATCAAACAGATCAGCGAAGTAGGATTATGTTCAATCCTGCAATGACCTACAAATTTAATAGTCCTGGCTTAAATGTTCATGCTAATTTTTCTCAAGATTTTGAGAAGAATAAAGTCAATCAAATGGAAAGAGAATTGTCATCTCCTTTTGAAGAAGATCCTAATGACATTGATGCATTGTTGAGCATAGGAGCTGATGAACTAGAAGACTTTGATGAGGAAGAAATAAGCACAGCAAGGACTCATGAAAATTATGAAAATTTATCTGATACTTGCTCCAGTTATTGCTCAAAATCAAGGAAGAAGAGGCTGTCATCATCTTCTGTACACAAGTCTTCTGAGGCTAATGATGGGAATAACAGGGAGATAAAGAGGATGGTGAGGATGTTGAGAAAGATCGTGCCTGGTGGAGGTAATCAAATGGATTCTGTTACTGTTTTAGATGAAGCTGTCAAGTACCTAAAGTCTCTCAAAGTTGAGGTGGAACAATTTGGAGTTGAACCATGAAGATGTGAGATGCTGCTGCAACAATTGACTATTTCTCCAACCTTGTTTGTTACTACCCTCTCGCACCATCCAAGTTATGACAACAGGTCTTGCAATCTGAGTAATAAATTATGACTGACATTTTACTGATTTAGGTCATGTAAGAAAATTCTATAAATAATTGTACTTTTAGGTTGAGCTTTACTGTGTTGCTATGCTGGCCTAAAACTCAATTTTATTTATGCATGCTTCTATGTTATGAATGTACCATAAATATATATGGCTCAAGTTAAATGCTTCTGGTACCCTTGTCACAATGATGTTTTATATGCTGCTGCCAAGCGCCGCTTTAATTTCATTTGATAGTGCGCTGTTTGAAGTATGTTTCTTGTAATTGTTGACGTCATGTGCTTTTAAATATGTTTCCAGAAACAACGCTGCTTTTATGTTGATATGTTATGTAACATGGCTGCTAAAGTTCTGGTTGACTGTTTTTCTTTTTCTATATTTGATGTGCCATATTTTCTTGTAAAAGTGTAAATTTCAAGCAACAAAGATGGTCTTGCATGCATTGTTGTGTTTTTTTAGTGCTCTTGTCCCCCGATTAGTTTTGCAGTGTTAGTGGCGCACCATTGAAAAACCTTTTTCAGTGGGCATCCACCTTTTAAGCCGTTTTAGGCCCCATAGTGATTCAAAATCAATTGAGTTGCCTAACCGTTGGCACTAAGATTCTGAATTTTGTTTGTATTCCTTTCTCGGCATTGCTCTAAAGGTAATTAAAGAATTGAGAAATAAAAGCATTTTTTATAAATTACTCAAAGTACAGTTTTCTGGGCAGTTTGGGATAAAACTTTCTATAAATGTCATTAAGAAATAACAAAAATAAAAAGAAAATTTGCATTAATTTATTAGAACTATCGTTGGACTAACTAAGCTTGGAAAGGTATAACTTTTAACGGCATAAAAAGTATTTAACTCTTCAGAAAATACCATTTTATTTGTTTTTATTTTCTACTGAAAGTATTCATGGATCCTTTATTTAAACATATCCTAGAACAACAAATCGTATACGGTTTTTTAATAAAATTTCCATCTTTTAATTGTTCAGCAAACTACTAATATTTTATGATTCTTTCAGTTTTTTTCCTTTCCATTTGATGGACCATCAGTACAAATTGAAATAAAATCGAATTAAACAAAATACACGAAATGATTATGGATCTTGAAACTGTTCCAACCTAATTAGGTTCCATTAATACGAACCATATTTCAAATCACGGATCTGATCATGCATCCTGCATCATGGTAGAGGCTTAAATTGAAGCATATTTTGTTCTTAAATTGTAAATGTCGTGATGAATTTCAGGGGTACAGGATTTGAATCACATTTTCCCTAGCAGTTAAAAAAGAACTGTTACGACCATTTGTACCCATAGTCAAGTCAGCATGATTTGGACAAAAAAAAATCTTTCTCGAGATCGATTAATTCAGCTTTCAAGCAGGCTAACATGGTCACCCTGCAACAGCCATATTCAAGTCGGACGGGAGTTATTCAAGTCTGAAAAATACCCAACCAGCATTGAAACAGTAGCGTCCCAAAATTTGTAAAAAGAAAAGAATTTTTCATATATCAAATTGCTGATATATACATTTAGATTTAGATTATAAATACAGTGGGAAGGGAAACCTCTCAGCCTTAAGCACTTGCATCCATCTATCANATGGGTCCCACTTTTCTCTTCACGCGCGCTCTCATCCAACGGTTCAGATCACACCCGCAATAAACGGAAGTGCATTTCCAAGAACCATGCTCATTCCATCCAACGGCTCACATTTCTTCTCTCTTTCTCTCTCCTTCAAAAAAAATGATCCCAAAGGCAAAACGCATTCTGGCTGAAATTCTCTGCTTCTTCTTCGTCACTGCCCTTCACTGATTCCTCTTTCATTTCGTTTTTTTCTCTTCCAAAATCTTAGGTTTTGATCTGTCACTTTGATCTTTGACTTCCAATTTGTTTGATTCAAACGTTGTTGCGGTCAACTCTGGTAAAAGTAATTGTTTTTGTGCTGGTGAGGTTCCAGTTTTAAGATCTGTATAGTAAAGTTTGTTTCTTTTTTGAAAAACAAAGGTATATACATGTGATGAGTTTTGCTCTCCTGTTAGCTAGGGTTTTCTTTCTGAAATTGATTTTCTGTTTTAGTGGGGGGCTTAGTTTGATACAAAGTTTGGAACTTTACTGTGTGGTCGGCTGCGAAAATTCGTTTATGTTAATGGGTATGCAAGTTGAGCCATGGATTATGTGATTCAGATTAGATTTAGGTTTTTTCTGAGGATAATCGTGATGCTTTACTGTTATTTCTAAAAAAATCTTGCCTTTTCGTTTTAATATGTTGGAGCTAGATTGGAATGTTTTGTTCTTGAGTCCTTTGGTGTCTCTTTTATGGATGGTTGCTTCTTGATTTTAAGATGAAGCCTTACTTTGACACTTTGTTCAGTTCAGGTTTTTGGGTTTGTCTTATCTGATAATCTGGAGTGGAGCTAAGTCAAGATGCCGTGGGTTTCCTTGTTTGTGGATCACAAAAGAAATTGTGTTCGCTTGGTGGTGTTTTTTCGTGTGATTCTGTAAATTATTTTGCTCAGGTATGAGGAATTTTGTCCTGCCAATTTGCTCTACAGTTTGTAGAACTATTCTTTTTTTCGATGGAATTTTGATTGGAACGTGTCTTGTAATAGTTTTATGTCTATTTCATGTGATGGAATGAAAACAACTGTGATGTTGGTGTAATACTTTTGTTTCATGGAGAACATGTATCGATCCTATGACTTAAGACTTCTTAATATGTGAAAGGATACATTGAATATAGCTGCCATAGGTTTATATTTTAGGAACATTTTATGGAATCTCACATTTTACCTGTCATATCATATCTGATGATCTTATATTGTTTCTTGGCGTTGCAAGTGCAGTCCCATTAGGTTGCAAAGGAACTCTTTTTTAGTTTTTCTCCATTTCATTTCCAAAGCTGTTGGGGGATTTGAGGATGTACTTTGCCATAACAATAAAGAGATACCGAGCTGTGAAGGAAGTTGGACAAATTAAAATGAGTGTTGGAGTCATTGCGTACAACCAATTGATGCTTGTTTGCCAGGTAAGTTTTTCATCTTCCCCACTTTTAGTTTCTAAAAGTATCTATGAGGTTCATTATCTTATTGTGGCCAATAGCTTTACAAAGAAACAGGGTTGGAGGTTTATGATAATGATAACTTTTTAAAATATAAGACATACTTTTGAATGGGGTGGAAGTTTTCTCTAATTGTGTAAATAACATCTTGTAGATTTAGTAGTATTTAACACCATTAAATTCAGCAACTATTGTGGCTAACAACAAATTCAGTTTTGGTTTTCCCCTTTACTATTACTGCTATTTTACCACACTATTTTTGTTTTGCAGGCTGAGTATTTTCGTCAGTTGCTAAAACCTGTTACGTAGTCTAGCTTTGAGGGACATTGGTTTGGGGGTGGGGATTGCCTTGTATTGTACTTCATCATTAAAAAGCTCCAGAGAGATGAAGTTTTAGTTTGGAAAAGTTGCCATTTGATGTTAGATGGAAATTGGAATCACCTTAGCACCTGCTGTTTAGTTTTAACATTCCTTTAGGAACTTCCTTCCAGCTTTAGTACAGAATAATTGCCAGTTGCATAGGCTAAATCAGCATTGCTTGTTGAAATTCAGTCAGATTGAACAGATAATATAATGCAGACTCAGGAATATTTTCTCCCGGAGAAGATGGTACTTCCTTTGGCAGATGACTCCATTGATGCTAATGCTCATATGCATGCTCCACTTGCTTCTGCCTTTGATGCTTTTTTACCTCCAGCTGTGGGGCAGATAACACCCTTTGAAAGATTTAAATTGCAACCCTCTGAGGCATGCCCCAAGAATTTTGTTATCTTTGATCAAACAGATCAGCGAAGTAGGATTATGTTCAATCCTGCAATGACCTACAAATTTAATAGTCCTGGCTTAAATGTTCATGCTAATTTTTCTCAAGATTTTGAGAAGAATAAAGTCAATCAAATGGAAAGAGAATTGTCATCTCCTTTTGAAGAAGATCCTAATGACATTGATGCATTGTTGAGCATAGGAGCTGATGAACTAGAAGACTTTGATGAGGAAGAAATAAGCACAGCAAGGACTCATGAAAATTATGAAAATTTATCTGATACTTGCTCCAGTTATTGCTCAAAATCAAGGAAGAAGAGGCTGTCATCATCTTCTGTACACAAGTCTTCTGAGGCTAATGATGGGAATAACAGGGAGATAAAGAGGATGGTGAGGATGTTGAGAAAGATCGTGCCTGGTGGAGGTAATCAAATGGATTCTGTTACTGTTTTAGATGAAGCTGTCAAGTACCTAAAGTCTCTCAAAGTTGAGGTGGAACAATTTGGAGTTGAACCATGAAGATGTGAGATGCTGCTGCAACAATTGACTATTTCTCCAACCTTGTTTGTTACTACCCTCTCGCACCATCCAAGTTATGACAACAGGTCTTGCAATCTGAGTAATAAATTATGACTGACATTTTACTGATTTAGGTCATGTAAGAAAATACTATAAATAATTGTACTTTTAGGTTGAGCTTTACTGTGTTGCTATGCTGGCCTAAAACTCAATTTTATTTATGCATGCTTCTATGTTATGAATGTACCATAAATATATATGGCTCAAGGTAAATGCTTCTGGTACCCTTGTCACAATGATGTTTTATATGCTGCTGCCAAGCGCCGCTTTAATTTCATTTGATAGTGCGCTGTTTGAAGTATGTTTCTTGAAATTGTTGACGTCATGTGCTTTTAAATATGTTTCCAGAAACAACGCTGCTTTTATGTTGATATGTTATGTAACATGGCTGCTAAAGTTCTGGTTGACTGTTTTTCTTTTTCTATATTTGATGTGCCATATTTTCTTGTAAAAGTGTAAATTTCAAGCAACAAAGATGGTCTTGCATGCATTGTTGTGTTTTTTTAGTGCTCTTGTCCCCCGATTAGTTTTGCAGTGTTAGTGGCGCACCATTGAAAAACCTTTTTCAGTGGGCATCCACCTTTTAAGCCGTTTTAGGCCCCATAGTGATTCAAAATCAATTGAGTTGCCTAACCGTTGGCACTAAGATTCTGAATTTTGTTTGTATTCCTTTCTCGGCATTGCTCTAAAGGTAATTAAAGAATTGAGAAATAAAAGCATTTTTTATAAATTACTCAAAGTACAGTTTTCTGGGCAGTTTGGGATAAAACTTTCTATAAATGTCATTAAGAAATAACAAAAATAAAAAGAAAATTTGCATTAATTTATTAGAACTATCGTTGGACTAACTAAGCTTGGAAAGGTATAACTTTTAACGGCATAAAAAGTATTTAACTCTTCAGAAAATACCATTTTATTTGTTTTTATTTTCTACTGAAAGTATTCATGGATCCTTTATTTAAACATATCCTAGAACAACAAATCGTATACGGTTTTTTAATAAAATTTCCATCTTTTAATTGTTCAGCAAACTACTAATATTTTATGATTCTTTCAGTTTTTTTCCTTTCCATTTGATGGACCATCAGTACAAATTGAAATAAAATCGAATTAAACAAAATACACGAAATGATTATGGATCTTGAAACTGTTCCAACCTAATTAGGTTCCATTAATACGAACCATATTTCAAATCACGGATCTGATCATGCATCCTGCATCATGGTAGAGGCTTAAATTGAAGCATATTTTGTTCTTAAATTGTAAATGTCGTGATGAATTTCAGGGGTACAGGATTTGAATCACATTTTCCCTAGCAGTTAGAAAAGAACTGTTACGACCATTTGTACCCATAGTCAAGTCAGCATGATTTGGACAAAAAAAAATCTTTCTCGAGATCGATTAATTCAGCTTTCAAGCAGGCTAACATGGTCACCCTGCAACAGCCATATTCATGTCGGACGGGAGTTATTCAAGTCTGAAAAATACCCAACCAGCATTGAAACAGTAGCGTCCCAAAATTTGTAAAAAGAAAAGAATTTTTCATATATCAAATTGCTGATATATACATTTAGATTTAGATTATAAATACAGTGGGAAGGGAAACCTCTCAGCCTTAAGCACTTGCATCCATCTATCATTTTCTCTTATGCGCTCTAGGGTTAAACATATTCTGAGGATATTTCAATAAGCTGTCCAAACTCCAGCAGAACAAGACATTTGCAAAGGTTAATGCATATCTATATAGGACTCGCTCTTGATATCTGCAATACTAGCAGCATTTATATCACTAACAGTTCTTATGCATCTTCAAAGCCACATATGACAAAAGCATAACTACTATAACACTAATAAATGAGCCATGCTTGCTGGTTCACTAAACAAGGTTATATTTCGCATAGATGTACTATTTGACTATTCTGGATCATCATATACGTTCCCCTAATGCAAAGCCCTTTTATTCTTAGGGAAACAATATGATTGTGAACAAGTTTCAAAGCAATCCATGTTCATATAAAAAAAAAATCAACAGAAGGATAAAAAAATTTTTTTAGAAAATGATGTGAAACGGTTTGTATATTCTAAAATCAAAAGTTGAATACTGCATGGATAATTTAACCAAAGGAAGATATATATGATATAGGCACCTGATTCTGCACGCTTGTTGCCGTAGTCCAGCGTTGAGGATGATGAATTGCAATTGAACTATCAGCAACAAAAGTTATTGTTCTAGATTCTTCTGGTACGACAGCAGCTTCTGCAGGTGGTAATTCTCTCATTACCCACAGTATCACTGCTGAAGGTATTGATGAACCTGGAAGAAGCATCATATTCAGATATAAAGGAGATGAAATCACTTCAGAAAGTTATTGGCAATAATACGTTATGTGAAAATTGAATGGAGAACATAAACCAATTATTACACAGCAGAATTTATACAGTTTCAAATACTGTTACGGAAAGAATAGAAGATTTCTGCAAGTGGACTAGTAACTGGTAACTGATGAAAGCACATAACCCCCAAAATAATACAAAACGAGTAGAAGAATAGGTGTATGCATCATTCAACGCTGCTGATGCCATTATACTGATCTGCATAATACAAAATAATATAACAAGAAAGTTCAGGAAATCTTAAACCTTTTTATCAAGAAAAAAGTAGAATTCTTGCACTCGTTTCACTCATACATACAGGGATGTCAGTTAAAAGTTCTACACATGAACTTGATGTGAAGCATAGTACAGAGACAATAGTTAAACCTGCAACCTGAGAAAACTGAATCCGTTAACAATGTATTTAAATTTAATAAACACGCAAGCCTGACAGCAAAAGCCTGTATATTTCTATCTCAACATACGTCAAATATTTAAAATTAAAATAAGCATATAATATTCATCAGAATGAAAAAGTTAGATTAAGTGATGGGAGCCACGGGTCAGTCTAGCATGCCCCTGAAAAAAAGATTCAAAATCACCAAAGGCTAAACATTGTCAAATACTCGAGTGAAACAGAAATGTAGTCCTTCCACATTTCAGATGAAGGTTTCTCGGCTCTCACTTTGCTCATTTTCAAGCATAATAGGATTCCTGTTAAGATACAGCACATTATAATAAAAACAGTTGACATAAAAGAGGCACATCACAACTCACTAGCCATTAACACTTAAACCCACCCCCACCAAACTATGAACAGGACCTTTTAGAGTATAAATTCATCTAGTAAAATGAATTTTTATTTGCAAATGGAAATTTCCACTCCATGATATTAAATCTACTGAAACTCAAAATGGAGAAATAGAATAGCAGTTGCTCACCATAACAGGCTAATGCTCCTCCCAACAAAATCATTCCAATAGCAGAAAGATCCAAATATACCTGCAAAATAATTTTGGTCACAAACCATACTTCAAAGGGTTTTTTCGAATCAGCACACTACTGCTATAGTGCCAAAATAGGTCCCAATGCAATCTTCTAGTTGGCCTGGTATACTAACCGCTTTACTAAAGCAGCCCCTGTAGTCAGGGTCCGCTTAGCTGTTATGGCAGAGCTATGCTGTGCTACTTAAAAGATTGATTATAAACAACACTAACCAAAGCCCTTGTTTCACTGGGTGTTGGCTATATGAATCCAAACAATACACTGTATTTTTGTCATTAACTAAATACTCAGCAAGTCCATTTTAGATCCAAGTCTTTTTTTCATTGAGATATAAACAAAAGCTAAAATGACAGTGCCCATACCTGAGGCGGCCACTTCAGAATCAATGGGATTATTTCTAGCCCAATCCAGATTATCAAAGCAAATGCCATCATGGTAATGAAAACTAGCAGTGTAACCTGGAAAAACATGAATCATCATTATACACAAATGAAATACATTTTAAAGTAAACTA
The DNA here is from genome assembly GCF_018835915.1 of Vigna umbellata. The sequence continues at coordinate 21,966 of NW_025905330.1, forward strand.
TTAGACAACAGTTATAATGAGATGAAAAGATACCACAATCAAAACTCATAAGAACATTTCATTGTTTCCCATATACCAAAATCACAATCTTTGCCGATTTTCAACACAGAGAGCCGAAGAGGAAAGCACTTTCGATGGCTATCTAATGCTTGCTATGTTATGATGATTCATTGGATGTTTTTCCAGAAAGGGGTCTCACAGAAACTTCCTTCGTAGTCATCATCATCATCTGCCTGATGGCAAAAGGTCAACCCTGCATACTGAATCCCATCACAAAGAAGACAAGTTCATATTTGCTATGTAACAATAACCACAATCCTTATCCCACAGATACGGTCATCTCACATATCACACAATAACAATAACCCTTTATGGCTTGATTTTATTCTATTTTTGTTTGCGATGTTTCTATCTAACAAAAGACAACTAATAATATCCTCTCTAAGAAATTCAAATAACAATAAAATCAAATTAAAACTTAAAATAACAACAAAAACACAGTGAAGGAGCTGCTGGTTCAAAGTGGTGACAGCAGCCATAATTATGGCATCAGTGTAACGATGGTGTCAGCAGAAGCAGCAGCAATGGCAGTGGCAGCAATGGAATCTGCGGCAGGGTCAGCCGAGACGTTGTTCAATTGGGTAGGGTGGTTTGGGTCAATATTGTTGTGATGTTTGGGTTGGGTTGGGATGTACAACCCAACTTACTCTTTTAAAAGAAAAAAACACTTGGGCTGAGTACCACTGGGAAAATAAGAAAAGAAAGATGATCAAGGTTTCACTCTATGGGTCGGATCACACAGACCAGAGTCTTCTTCTCACTGATGCTACTGGTTGGTTTCAGATGTGCGCGACTGCTACTCCTTTGTTTCACATGGGTGCTGCATTGGCACTCTTTGCAACTTCTTCCATGATTGTCCCGCAACTCTATTTTGTTACACCCAAATCTGCTACTGGGCTGCCATGAAAAATCTGCATCGCCACCGCCATGTTGTGGTGGCAAGCTATAACTGCACCGATTTCTGCCATTGCGAATACTGACTAACAATAACAAATGATGTGGTGATCTACATAGAGAATCTTTTCATGAATTAAATGATAGACAATCTCACCACGGTTCATTTGTTCAAAATTGGATTAGGAGGTGATGTACAATGTGGTAAGAGCCATAAGCACTGGGCCTCTATATTGGACATTGAAAAAACATTATTCTTTTCACTCTTCAATTGTATGAAGAGTTATTGATATGAGATAACGGAAAATATTAGAGACGCAAAAATCCTTCGTGAAAATATATTGGAAACAATAAAAGGTTATCGTGGAAGTATTGTCGCTAAAAATAAAATAAAATATATCAATATATATATATATATATATATATATATATATATAGATATAGATAATTCAAAAAAATCCAAAAATATAATTATAATTATATTCAAAAACAAACAAAGACAATGAATAACTAATAATAATGTCATGTCTAAGAAATTCAAATAGCATAAAATCAAATTTAAACACCACAATTTCATGTGTAAAACTTAAAATAAAACAAAACAATGAAGGAGCTGCTGGTTCAAAGTGGGTAGAGTAGACTTGTAGTCCACGGTGGTAGCAGCAACAGTAGCACCATCAGCAGCCAGACTACACAATAATAAAGGAGACCGTTTTGTTCAATGTGGGTAGGGTGACCTAGGTCAATATTCTATTGTAACGTTTGGTTTGGGGCTAGTTGTACACCCCAACTATTTTTAAAAGAAAAAACACTTGGGATGACTCTGTTGGGAAAGTAAGAAGAAAAGAAAGAAAGGGCGTTGCAGGTCTTGTGACCCTAGGTTTCTTCTCCTTTGTTTCGCATGGGCATTGCCCTAGTCCTTCGTTTCGCACAAGGGCCAAGCTACACTTTGATTTCCCACGGGCAACTGTGCTGTACTCCATAACTTTCGCCATGTTTCTTCTGCGACACCCAAAGCTAGTACGGTGGGCTGCCATGGAAAACCTACATTGCCACTACCATGTTATGGTGGGTGGCAAGCTATAACTCTGCCACCGATTTCCATCATGGTGTTGCTATAATGGATTTTTGATAAGATTGGAAATGAAAATATTGTAAAGAGCACAATAGCCATTAAATAACCGATTAATTGGACAACTTGTTGATGTTCAAGTGAGTTAGAGTCTCACATTGAAAGAAATTAACATATTGAGATAGAACTTAGACAGACCAAAAATCTTTGTCTTAAGATTTTGTGTTGAGACTAGAGTTTTAAATCTCCTTGGTGGTCGTGTGGCCCATTAGTGAATTATCCGCGCAATTTTTCTTTGCCTTGGATGGCCCAACAAGTATACAAGTGTTGACGCGTGTCATCCTATTGATAACATTAGACGAGTACGATGGAGTTGCTAGTGGATCCATGGATCACCCTTATGTTGAAAGTTTTCCTAGTGGGGATATACATGAAAATTTTCGTTGAGGTGAATGACAATACAAATATGGATATTTTATGGATCAAGGCTTTTGCTTGTGGGAAAGCGTATCAATGTGATAAGACTCACTTGTGGGGGAGATTGTTGGAGTTTAAGCATGAGTTGAAGTTCCACATTGAGTAAAAATGAACAAGTTAAGCAACATATAAGTGAGAAAGACCCTTAAACCTATACTTAAGGTTTTTGAGTTGAAGGTAATATCATACTCACTTATGTTGTTAGCTAGTGGCTCATTGGTGAATTTCTCTCCTTTGTTTCTTCCCTTGGATTTGCCCAACAAAGCTTACTAGATTTGCATCTATGTAGGCAACTATATCAGAGTAACCTTTACTTGCCTATACCTCTTCCAAGTGATGCCTTAAATATTTCTTTGAAATCAAGGTACAACATCCCAATGACTATCACACATGAGGGGATTAAGAAACTAATGATGACACTTTCAATAAAAGAAACATTTGGCCTTGTCACAATCTAGTAATTTATCTTCCCAACTTCAAAATAGGAATTTTCCTTAGGTAGAAGATTAACATATAGGTATATAAAAGTAAAAATTGGCTTGCTAAACAACAAACTAGTCTCTTAAATATCCCGAGATACAACAATGTCTGGCTTCTGAGTCAGATAGTTTAATTCAAAGAAACTTCACTCCCTACAGCTTGGTTTGAAATGATTGGATAAGTGTTGGGCTTTTGATTCCAACATGATCATGTCACATCTTTAATCACTATGCATCATCATAAACAAAGAACTAAGTAAATACACCAGTTAGAAGAACATATTTATTGAAAGGTATATTTGCTAAATGTATTGTATGTTTGATGCAGACCACACAATATGTATTTATACTAATTTATAGAATCAATTATAATAAATTTCCACCTAATAATCAGGAATCAATCATCCTAATTTCCTAGAATTGTCCTATCAATTTCCACATTTTTGTAACAGTTAATTACATTCTAATTCTAAACTCTCTCAAACTGAAGCATATATGTCATATGACCCAGTTGTAACAAATGTACTCGCCCCAAGGGCTTCTAAGGGCTTGGTGAACATGTCAGTCATTTGATTGCTTGACAAAACCAGTAGGATTTCTCCTAAAGCACCTTTCCTCTAACACAGTGGCAATCAATTCATATCTCAGTGTTTTTGGTTCTTTCATGGACGACTAGGTTTGATAGACAATTGAAGTGCAACTTGATTGTCATAAACAAATAAGCTTTGTTTCATGGAATGTCCCCTATTTTTAGTTGTAGTAGTAGTTGCCTAAGCCATGTAAGCTCACAAGTGGTTGTTGCCATAGCACGATATTCTTCGTCTGCACTTGATCTGGCAACTATATTTCGCTTCTTGCTTCTCCATGAGATATGGTTTCCTTTCCCTAACATTACCAGAATGGATGCTTCTATTTGATGGTGATCCCACCTAATTCCGCATCAGAGTACAAGTGATCTTAGTAATTGCCTTTGTCTTCATACAATAATTCTCGTCCTAGAGCATTTTTTATGTATTGAACAATACTTGTCACAACATCCCAATGGCTATCACAATGGTCATTTAGAAATTGGCTTACACACAACCGTGAAAAGATGTCAGGTCTGGTGTGGGTGAGATAGTTGAGTCTGCCTACCAGGCGGATATCATTTCCAGGTCTTTCATGGCCACACCTAACTCGGAAGAACTTGATATTGGGATCCAAAGGAGTATCGCAAGGAACAAAAGTCATGCATTCCAGTTCCAAGAAGAATGTTCAAGGTGATTCAGGTCTTTTCTTATACCAGGATTTGATCTTGGTGATCAGTGATCAAGATGATACGATTGTTTATTAGAATGGGTTGTAACACAAGGTTTAGTCAAATATTAGTTATTCGTTTTTGAACTAGAATGTCTTCATCCGAGTGCGTTCACTTCAAGACAAGAAGAGGAGTTTTAGCTTTAGGGAAACCATAGAAGTCAAGATTAGGTATTTTATTTCTATCTTTGGATGCTTAGCTGATCTTCCGCAACTGGTTTTGAAACCAATGTCTTAAGGAGGGCTAGTTCATCCTTTATTCAAATTAAATGGGTTAATGGGAAGCTCAAGAAGGATGGGTATTGCGCTCGATTGAGTGAGTTAAGTTTGTCATAACCTGAAGTTAGTCCAACAATGCTAGCTAATAAGGAAAAACCCCTCTTCTAAGCCTTCTTTCTTCCTTACTCTAACAAGTAAGCAAGTCAATATTTACGTTGATTAATGATAATTCCAGAAGAAGATTGAACAACTTCAATGCCTACGAATATTTTAGAGGGCACAAATCTTTAGTATGAAATTGCTGTGAAAGGTGGTTCTTTCCACCTAGGTGGATAAGTACTTCTTGGGAACTTAAATAGTTTGGAAAGACAATGGAGAAACCAAAGCATTTATGAGGTGATAGAGTTTGGATAGTTTAGAAATTGTAGATGGATGACGATAGGACAATCTCATGTATAAAGAAGTGAAGGGAAAAGAAAAGGGAAATGGTCCACAATGCTTTGCATTGTCACACAATTCTCCTACAATGCATTGGCCTATTTTGTACCTTACATTGACTTTCTTTAATGTTCTTCACTTCCTACCACCAACAATTACATGTTTGCAACCATCACGACTCAAAGTCGAAATCATTGTTTGTGTGCATGACACTGTACATGTTGGTCTGTGATGCACAAATTGAAACACCTCACACCCTTAATGACCCTCTTTCAAACCAATACTGTCTCAAGATATTTAGTATGTAAAGAAGTGAAGGGAGAAGAAGAGGAAAATGGTCCAAATGCATTGCCTTATTTTGTACCTTACCATTGACTTCTTTAATGTTCTTCACCACCAACAATTACAATTTTGCAACCATCACGAGTCAATTGAAATCATCTATTTGTGCATGACACTGTACATGTTGGTTCTGGTCGGATGCACAATGAAACCCCTCACCACCCTTAACGACCTCTTCAAACAATACTCTTCATCAGATATTTAGTATGTTCAAAGTCACATACTACAATCACATCATATGTTTAGGTGGCATCTTTTCTTAGAGTCATGCAATAGGTTCCAACTTTTCTTTCCAGTACCAAATGTGATCATTTAATTTTATAAAAGCTTCCACTTTTCTCTTAAACTTCTTTTCAACTTGTTTATTTTTTTTTCCTTTAAGTTCATCACATATGCATACATGCTCATTGGTATAGATATAGGCATCACAGTTACACCCAACATAATTATGGGTCCTCTTATAGGTGCTCATTAGGCAGGGTATTAAAAGGTTTGCTTGTAATTTTGCATATTGTACAACCTCTTATTTATAATGAAGAACATATATAATAAGGAACAAAATCAATAACTAATAATGGGAAATATTTCCTAAGATATTTACCTATTTATGTAATCAAATCATATTTCCCTATTTAATGTAAATCAAATTATACAAGTTGGAGCATAAGTATCATGTGATTCAAGCTTGTTGCAAATGTCATCAACACGAGATCCATTGAGAGACTTAATGGAGAAGTTAGTCAGTTGGTTGTTGGAGTTGACAAAGTCAATAATGACAAAGCTTCATGCATCAGTGTGTTGCAAGTGCGTCAAGAGACATGTCATGGAGCTAGTGGCACATGGCAACTACTGGTCCAGAATTAGGTACCATAATGGTTGCTAGAGAAGGGAAACTTCGTTTGCATTAAGGTTTGTTTGACTAACAGAGAGCAAAAGATGGTCAAATAGGGTGGTGGTTTCCAGAGAGCAAAAATGCTCAAAGAGTGTGGTGGTTGCCGAAGAGGAAGGGGTCCCTAAGAATGCAATAATTGATATGGTGCAAAATGAGAAAAGGGCGCTCAATGTTGCTGAAGAGAAAAAATTATTAGAGAGTGCTTGCAACTACCAAAGAGCAAAAGTGCTAAATAGAGAGCAAAATATGCTCCAAGGGCGTGGAGGCTTCAAAGAGCAAAAAAGTTTTGCAATGGGCATTGTTTACTCAAGAGAGTCAAAGTGATGAAGTTGAGGATATTGTTTAACCCAATAGAAAAAAAGCCAGTTTGACAAAGTCAGGGCCAATGTCCCTAGAGAAAAAGTCATTATCTTACAACAGATGAATGACCAAATAGGTGAGAATGATACTACTCCTATTTCATATTGAAATACTTGCTTGCAATTGTGTATTTTGTACACACGAGTATTCTATTTACGATGAAGAGATGAAATAATAAGGAACAAAATCAATACCTAATAATAGAAAAACATTTTCTAAGATATTACCCTATTTGATGCAATCAAATCATACAATAATTCCCTATTTAATGTAATCCAATCATATCTTTAAAAAGGGTAATGTCATTAAATTTACCACCTACATAAGCATGTGGGTATTGGAACATGTAGTTTTACCTAGCACCTATCCATTTAAATCCCTACTAAAGAGGGTTTGCAAGTACTTGCTATAAGTAAATATTTCTAGCAAGCAGTGCCAGTTCATGAAACAAATTTAAATGTCATAACAATAAGCAAGATTACATACCAGAAGGATAAAAGTAGAAGAAATGCTGCAAAAAAAAGTACTTTGGGGAAAGCTGCAAAACAATTTTCAAGAATTTAGAGATTTTAATTTAGGATGAAAATATTTCACACGTGTCTAGTCAATAAAGAATGGAGGCTTACCCATAAACATGAAACCACAAGAGTGTGACCAAAAGGTCCATCCCTTGCAAGCAGCAATAAGTGTCAATGCCAAATAAATGACATAACCTGAAATTTTTAAATTTAGTAGTTTAGAAGAATTAAAGAGAAAATATGAGGAGGATATGAATTATTGACAGCTCATTTTATTCATCAACGCATGTATTTTGTTACAAGTTTATAAAACAGAACCTTTCACATATTGAACAATAGACGACAAAGATGTTATCAAAGAATACCTCTTTTGCACAGAAGAACCGTTATGCATGAAACTAAGGTGGTTTTAATTAAGCTCATTGCCCAAACCCTATACATATGCCAAACTGACTCAGATTATTTAGATGGGCATGCAAGGCACCCATAATATCAGCCTTTGCAATCTTGGAAGGCCAAAAATAATGTGAGACATGCCAAGTTTTCAATTATGATCAAGGAGCATGAACAATGAATTGACCTTAATAAAGTTATAACTTATAAGGCAAAATTGGGGCCTCATCTCAGCACACAATCAAATTTATCATGATCTATGAAAAGATACGAAATCTGTTTTCCATTAAATGCAAGATTCCCAATATATGCCTGCCTTTCACTGTACAACAGATAAGAGTTGGACTAACTGCCAAAATCTAAGACTTCAATACTTGACCTATACAATTTAAAGAATTTATAATTAACATGAAATAGCATGATTTCCATTTTGAATTTCTAACCCGCAAGTGGATTTGGTGAAATATTCATTATAGAAATTTAGTCTATACGAACACATACATGGAAGAGAGGAGAGGGGGAATGGAAACTATAGTTTCTAAAGGTTGTAACAGGGTAACTGCCTCTGAGGCAGACTTACTATTCAAGTTTACCAATATACCAAAGAATGCTGACCAAGGCCCAAGCTGTCAGTCCTATAGCCTTTAGGGGTCTGGCTGGGATTCATCCCCATCTTCAGCATACATTCTTATGAAAAATGGAAAAGAAAATGCTCAGAAGTAAGGAATACAAATCCTTTTCTCCTCGGTATTCAAATTCTCTGTATATATAGCACTGCTAATAGCCTGACATTTCAGAACTGGTAAGTGCTTCACAGGTGTAGATAGTTATTTCTTTTTCACTTGAATCATACATCTGGTATCTTGGTGACACTTCTAGAGNAATTTAAAGAATTTATAATTAACATGAAATAGCATGATTTCCATTTTGAATTTCTAACCCGCAAGTGGATTTGGTGAAATATTCATTATAGAAATTTAGTCTATACGCACACATACATGGAAGAGAGGAGAGGGGGAATGGAAACTATAGTTTCTAAAGGTTGTAACAGGGTAACTGCCTCTGAGGCAGACTTACTATTCAAGTTTACCAATATACCAAAGAATGCTGACCAAGGCCCAAGCTGTCAGTCCTATAGCCTTTAGGGGTCTGGCTGGGATTCATCCCCATCTTCAGCATACATTCTTATGAAAAATGGAAAAGAAAATGCTCAGAAGTAAGGAATACAAATCCTTTTCTCCTCGGTATTCAAATTCTCTGTATATATAGCACTGCTAATAGCCTGACATTTCAGAACTGGTAAGTGCTTCACAGGTGTAGATAGTTATTTCTTTTTCACTTGAATCATACATCTGGTATCTTGGGGACACTTCTAGAGGCATAAGGGAAAATAAAAGTCAAGTATCAAGCAGATCTGTTATCAATCAAAATTTACACTACTATAAGACGTGACAACTACAATGCATGTCTGGTAGAGAAACACCAAATATAGGCATCTCCAAGAAGGTATCAACCTAGAATAGAGAGAGAAAACTAAGAAGTGAAATAGGAAAAGCAGGTCAAACTGCCAAAGTATAGAGCTACTCTCAGGTAAAACAAACTTGAAAATTGGCAGTATTGATAAATGTCAAGACGATTAATAAGACAAATTTTCTAATGAAATGATGTAGCCACGAACCAAATCTATCTAAACCCAACAAGTTATTACAACAAAAAATGGACAAAATATCAAAATGGGCTCCTATAGTGTAGCAAACCATGAAATTCTAAATGGCTTAAATTAATCATAGATAGAAGAGAGGAAATGATGACAAATACGGAACACGTAACAATATACTTGAACATCAAAAGTAAAATACAACTAACCTAAGTTAGAAGAGCCAATCAACAGATGGAACACCTGCAACGCACCATATTTACATTTCATTAGAAGCTTAGTATGTATAAACAGAAACCTGGGGTAATAGCAAGTAAAAAAGCCTAGAACTGAGTAGAGCATGGAAACTAAAAATCCATAAAAGTTTATCCATACATAAAATTCAAAGATAGAAGTAGAATATTCCTATTAGCAATGTTATAGAAATGCCTAACTGCATTGCAATATTTCTGTCCTTTCTTATTATAAAGCACAGTACTAACTTGAACTATTTCATAGACAGTCAGACATTTCATTGTGATGAGAAATTGTTGCATACATTCAGAATTCAAGATACTTACACACATATCTAAACACCCAAATCATCAGCAAAATATAGAAAGGATGCAAGGCAGAAAGGATAATAAAAGGCAGTTGAACTCAGCACATACTTCCATCAAGAAATTAAGAAACAGTAACTTCAAGTAGTCATGAAAACACATTCTTCTAGCCTTCAATATACACACATTTGACCAATAACTCAATCCCAATGCTCTAGCGAATGCTACAATGGAAACCCTCTCAAATCTTGATAATCGGTATAGACATAATTCCAACGGCACTGTTATACACAGAGGCTACAGCACTACCAGTAAGTGGCGAATGGCAACCGATCATTTAATAAATTTACAACATTAACAGATTTAGCTATTAAGAAAAGATCCAGTCATAGCAAATAATTCGACAAGTAGCCTTTAAAATGCACTTACTTTTTGCCGAGTCAAACCAAGCTGCGCGTTTCTCAAGTGAATCCTCGTCAACTGGAGCACGCAAACAAAAAAGAAAAGAAAAACCCGACAATAAGTAAACGCAAATAACTTCAATCTTCAGCACTTCCACTTTAGCACAGAGCTTAATATCTCAAATCAGTTTCATCGAATTCTAAAAACTTAACAGTGACAAAGTGCAACCACAAAAGTCAACTTAAAGTGTGGCCAAAATTAAACCAATTAACCACACAAGCATACTACTAAAACTGACAACTGAATATTTAAAACAACCGGTTACACAAAAAACCCCGAAAATTAAAACCGTTCATAACATCAAATGATTGAATTCGGCAAACCGTCACTGAACACGATGACGGAGAAGAAACAGACAAAAAGGCTCAAATGCACGTTTCTTTTATCCTCCCGAATTTAACACATTCTATCGTTTCAGCACGTTCCTTATCGAAATTAAAGGAGAAAACCTAAATTGCGGAGCGAGGCAGAAATGCAGGAAGCGGGGTAAGCCAAAACCTGAAAGAAGGCAAGGGAAGCAACGAGGGCGTGAAGAAGAGCGAGAACGAGATTCACAACGAGGACAAGACGCGGAAAACAGTGAGCGTCTCTGAATCCCGACATGGCCTCGTGCGTTTGAAACAAACAAACACCGCTTGCGTTGTTCTTTCTCCTTCTTCTCTGTTCTACTCACTCCTCCAGATCTACGCGTATATACGCATATGCATATGCATGTGATGCGTGGGTGTATCGTATCGCATCGCAGATTCATTCACAGCATCCACAACACTAACAAAACGTGACACAGTTAGCTGATTTAGTGGAGGGGCATCCATCCTTGGGAAATAAAATAAAATAAAATATAAAAGTTAATAATAAATTAAGTAATTAATTAATTAATAATATAAGGTGAACCCACGATAAAAATCATGGTCCTGGGTGAGAAAGCAAAGACCACTTCCTTTCTTGCTTCTTTTTCATCACACACTGTACAAAAACATTGTCGCCTTTTAGTTTTTCTTTTTAAATAAAATAAAACCACCACTTCCTTCCGTTGACTTTCTTCTCCGACTCTTCTATATCATAATCTCACGTGTATATTGGCTTTTAAATCGTTTTGTACTGTAATTAATTGCTACTTATTTGTTTGATTAATTTATTAATTGTGTTCTTCTCTCCACACTCCCTTTTAGGCCTACAATGGGTGGGCTAATTGGCCCTTGCTTGTATTTTTACCCCATCTAAATTATTTAATTTTTGTTTATAATGTTCTAACTTTATATTTTTATTTTATCTTTGAACGACATCTTAGACACTTTATTTTGTTGTTTAAAACTAAGTATTTTTTAAATCAAAATCAAAACAAATTATTAGAGACTAAAGCTTGATAGCTTATAAAGTTAATAAAAAAAACTAAACTTAATCTCATTTTCTTTATTTTCTAATTTTTTTGTTCTATCTATTTTATTCATGCACCCAATAATATAAAATGAATACTTAATTTATATATATATATATATATATATATATATATATATATGACACATTACAGAATGTTTTTTTTAGTATTAGTATATATCAATATTTTTATATAAAGAGATTTTTTTTTAAATTTATCTTTTAAATAAAAGTTTTCTTAATTAAAATGATTATTTTATCAAATTTATTTCTTAAATAACCGTATTTTTAAATTACATCATTTTTATTTGATCATTTTAATCATATATTTTAATTAAAAATTATTTAAAATAAATAAATAAAATTTATAAAAACTATTTATATTTATAATAATTTTAGGGTTAAACATGTTTTTAGTCCCTCAATTATCAAACGGATTTGTTTTTAGTCCCTCTACATTAGTCACATCAGTTGGTTTTTAACGGTGTTAGTTTTGTAGAACCAAAAATTAAGGTTTCCTTAAGGAGGAGGACTAAAATGTACTTTACTTTAAAAAATGGACTAAAAACAAATCTGGTTGATAGTTAAGAGACTAAAAACATATTTATCCCATAATTTTATTATCTCATAAAAAAATAATACACGTGGGCATGTGTTTTCTATAATTAGTGATAAAAAATTACTTTATAATTATTATTTTAATATATATATATATAATTTATTATTAATTTTATTCTTATTAATATATTTTATTTTATCATTTTCCTTTTTAAGTTTTGTAATTATTTTATTTTCTAAATTTAATTAAATATATGAAAAAAATATTTATGGTAAAATTGTAAAATTATTTATTTTATATCAATTTTTAATAATATATATTTTTATTTTAATAATTATGATAAAATTAATTTTAAAAAAATTTTCTTATTATAAGAAAAATGGATGCAATGATGTACTTACACGTAATCATAATAATATCTTATTTTAACAAACTAAAACTTAATATTTATATTATTTTTTTTTGTATTTAATATATACAATTTATAATATGAACAAAAGCTATTTTCAGAAACAACTGTAAAATTATCAATAGTATAAAAGGAAAGTTAATTTTTATAGAGTGATGGAGATGCTGCATTTACTTTTCTTTTTGTATATCATTGGTTTATTATTTTTTAAATTTCAAAAAGAGTAAAATACCATATAAATTTGTTTATAAAACAAAAATAACTCTAAATATCAGTATATAGGAATGTAAAGCCGTGCATTAAAAAATAATCTCAATTTTAGAATATATGTGGACTTAATGTAAGTGAAGACATAAGATATGTGGTAGGTTTGTTTGATTTTTAATTTTTTTTTTACCGACCGGAACCACCAAGAATTAATATAAAGAGAATAATGAATACACATATTTTATAAACATATTAGCATTTTTAGTATACCATCTAACATTATTAATTAAAACATTAATTGATAAACCAACATAAAAAATGTATAAATTATATTTATAAATCTTCCATAAAATAGAAAAGAAAAACTTAACTTTTAAAGATAACTAATACTTCTTGAGGATCTATATATAACATAAAAGTTATATATTTAAGCGACTTCCACCTTGACAAACGTTAATAGACTTATCACTTTATAAATCTCTTAATTGTATTAAATTTATTATATTTATAATAACCTAACCAACACATAATTTATAACAATTCCTATTACTCATAAACAAGATATATTCAAATTTTTCTTTAAAATTAATTATTAACATCATATACTCCTCACACATCATTTAATGCAAACTTCTTCTTCAAGAAACATATTGATGTTTAGTGTAACTTGTCAAACCTAATTCAAATAGCTTGTATCTCATATGAGTAAATGTTAGGACTGTACAAGGTGAGTGGTCTATGCAAAGGTTAAAAGTAATTCTTTTAGAGATGTTTTTGGTACACGTAGCTTTGACACACTCTTTGAGAGATATTTGTATTTTACATTTCTTATGAGATCCTTTTAGTGATAAAATCAGAATTTTATTATTGGAAGTCTCACATTGACGAGAGGATAAAGCCAATTTAGAGTATATATGTGAGTGCAAACCTCACCTTACAACTAGTTTTATGGGGTTGGGTTAGGCTTAAATTCCACTTATTAACATGGTATCAAAGCCATAGTTAGAGCATATCCTAGCGATGTTTGTATTTGTTTGATCATTCATTCCACCGTTTATCCGAGATGTTATCCATGAGTGCAAACCTCCCTTTCACCACCTTAATGTCTAGTCTCACACATGAGATGTCTATATCCTCGACATGAGGGATAGTTTTTGTTGATAAGGGGACGCCATATGAGTGATGAACTCACTCCCTGAGTGTTGTTTTTTATATGACAAAACATTGACTGTAACAACCAAATGTTGTCATGACACTACAAAAATATGTTTCTCTGTGTGATGAAATACATATGTGTAATGACAATGTTATTGCTGATAAATGCATATGTTTGACATACTGTTGGTTCAACATACTACTGCTTATGATGTGTTTATATCTTTTTATGCATACTGTATGTTATGTGTGATAAAAACCACAAGCACAAAAGCAAATTTGCATGACATAATCGATTACAATATTGTTGCAATCAATTAAGTTCATCAGACAACTTATGTTTTGAACTGTGACAAGAAAACAGTTTGAATCTATACATTAAGTGTTAAATCGATTAAAACTCATGTCTTTGCATAGATCTTTTCAAATGTGTTGTGATGAGTTTTTGAAGAGAAAAAGTTTTCAAACTCTGTTTAAGATCTTAGATTAATCGATTACATAAGTTATGTAATCAATTAAGTCTGTTATCTTTTGAAAACTATTTTCAGCTTAGTCATAATTGCTATTACAGTCATATTTTTAAATACGTTTGACTAGCATTAAATGCAAATCGATTACATTAATTGTGCATTCCAATTAAGAGTTGTATTAGTTGTATTCTGTACACCTGGTTTTTATATGTAACCGATTACATACTAACATAATCTTAATTTGCGTCGGTATGATAAAACTATATTGATGCATTACTTGTGTTTCTAAGCGACTTTTGATCAATTGTAACACTTTTCATATCTGACAATCTTTGATCTGAGAAAGTTTTATAGATTACATATACGCTCCAAGGAATCAGAAGTGAGATTGTGAAGAACTCGAAGGATCCTTGAGAACGTAATTGGATGATCTGATTCGCACTACTAAGGTGTATCTGTTGTGATCAGAAAAGGTTTTTGCACTTGTTGGAGCTCTTGGACTTTGAGAGGGATTTCTCAAAGGGTTTTTGTAGCAAAAACTTTATTTTTGTGCATGTCTTTTCGTTTCTATATTTGATTGTGATTGAGAAAGATGTTTACATTGTGAGAGTGTGTTCACTGTGAAACCTTTGGTGTAATTGCCAAATCATTATAGTGAAATATCCTTCAATCTAAGGTTGATTGGAAGGGTGACTAGATGGAGGCCGAACCAAGATAAAAACCTTGCATTTGTTCTTCTTTCCCTATCTCTTTTACTTTAAACCGCATACGCATTTACTTACATTGCAAGAAAGTTTCAAGATCATTCTAATTTTGCAAAAAGATTTGAAAAGCGTTAGTTTTTATAAATCACCAATTCACCCCCCTCTTGGTGTTGAGAAACAAGTCTCTTTATTTCTAACAGTTTTGAAAGTCTCACATCGACTAGAGATAAGGTCGATTTAGAGTATATATATGGGTTTAAACCTGACCTTACAAGCCGATTTTGTATGGTTGAGTTAGGCTTAAAGTCCACTTCTTAATAATTATGTATAAAATATATTACAAGCATTTATAAGCCTTTGAGTTGTACTATTAAATGTTGAAAACTACATGTCTTATCGTATGTCTAAGCTCGACCTAATCATAAATATATATATATATATATATATATATATATGTGTGTGTGTGTGTGTGTAAAATGCTTTTGTGTTTATGGCTATCAAATGAAGCAATGGTATATGTTGGAAACAAATATACTTCTATGTTTTATACTTAGTTGTAAAGCATTTAATCAAAATCAATTAGAACAATGTTATGTCAGTTGATACGTTTTCTAGCAAAAGGTCAAAAGTTCAATCCTCCACCTTTGTTTGTTCATAGGTGTGAAGTATAGATATTGAATAAATGTGTTTTTTTAATACATGTCATGTCAACATGTTATATGTTGTTGGGAATGGCCACCGCATTCCACTATATTGCAAGCAAAATCATATACCAAAGATTAAGTGTATTAAAGAACAAAAACATTATTACGAGATGAATATAATAGCATGTAATCCTCTCATATTTGTTATCTCTAAATATGTGCACAAAGATTGATGCATTCGAGTGTGTAAAGTAAATGTTGAATATGTTAGGGTTTTGAAGAAATCAAGAGAAATAAATCAGTCTTTAATATTAGGTTTTTAACGTGGAGCAAAATGACATAACTAAACCATGTTTATACATGTTTGAAATCAATATCAACAAGCTCCGTTCATTAGGAAGAGTTCTTTAAAATTATGACCTTATCGATAAAATTATGATAACATTTTGGTTTAATCACTTTCGTAGTCCCTATTTTTGTTGAGTTTTCTCAAATAGGTCCCTTTCTTATTTTTTTTCCCAATTGGGTCCATAAAAGTTAAAAATTAAAGCAATTGGCTCCCTGTTGTTAAATTAGGTTAACAGGGTTAACTTTCAGATGAACTGTCAATTTGACGTGTAATATTTTAAATATGTGGCATAAACAAAGGGTCTTATGTGGGATTTGCTTATATTAAACATTTAAAAAAGAGGGTTTGATGGTGGAAATTAAAACGTGGCATATGTAGAGGCTGTAAAATCAAGAGATGAGAAATTAGGGAATTAGGGTTCATTCGTGTTGGATTAAAATTGGCAAGCAGTGGGTTCGTTGTGGAGCTTCAAGACGCAAGACGCAAGAATGTCTATGGACCATTTGTGTTCTCTTCGACTTGCAATGAGTGTCGAAAGCAATATCCCTTTGTCAGTTCTCGCGGAGATAGAGGGTGGAACATGAATGACGCATCACTAATTTGCCATTATAGAGAGAAGTCTGTCTTGAGGACTGCGAAAATAAGTAAGAATCAAGGGAAACAATTCTAGGGTTGCCCTAAGTATAAGGTTGGAAGTGAAAATGTTAGATGCAACTACTTCAAATTGTGCAGTGATGGTAGATTTGACGAAAGTGTTAGCTATGAGAAGTTGGAAGCAAAGGATGAGAGGTTGGTGAAGAGTGAAGAAAATGAAAGTGATAAGAAGATCATAGTTCATTTGGAGAAAGCTGTGATGAGTCTTCAAATGTGGACAAAATTGTTCATAGGAGTTGTTAGTGTTCTATGTGTAATGAAAATTATTGTAGTTGCAATGTTGATGGGAAGGGCATGATGTGTTGTTATAGGTGTAATGTAGGCAAGTTGAATGTATTATTGTTGAATGTAATTGAGATGTGTTGCAATGTATTGTATTAGTTGCAGATGTTTAATGAAATTAAGATTTGCAAACAATAAGATCAAATGGTTTGTCTGATTTGGTACATTGTGGTTTTGTATTTTAAAGAAGAAGTGGAAGCAATTTGCAGTGCTTTTGTTCACCTAATTCATATTTAGTAAAAGACCCAATAACATATGACAATGAAATGTCTTAGTAAGTTGTGCACTAAAAGTAAAATTGGAACTAATTGTTATAAGCCACACTAATTAAATGGAGAACCAATTATTAATTTTGTGCAATGGTTATAAACATGTTTGATATAACTCATAATATCCAACTGCTGATTAATTTTTTCTGTCAACAATGATGGTCTGTTTGGTTTTGCAACACCAATTTAAGTTATTTATTTTCATCTTGTCTTCACAAATGATTACACAACTTGTATATATGCAAGCTCTCACTGCTGCCATAGAACAACTTGGATTCATGACGATTTCAACAAACACATAATACTAGTGTAGTACAACAACAATTAAGATGGACATAATAACACATAACGTAGTCATCCATTACTAATATCAAGATGGACATAATAACATATGCTATATTAATACCAAAATGTAGTCATCCATTACAAACGATTGTTCATAGAAATACTAATATGTACTATAATATAAAACATTGTTCATACAATAATGCTTTCATTTATTACATTTCCTTTCATGTATTAAATTGTTCATTAGTCATGTAATGCTATGATTGAGCTTTTTCCACATGTGCTTGACCTTGAGACAATGGAATAGGTTCTTCTTCTTGCCGTGCCTGCACAATAAGTTCTTCATTTTGTTTGGGACGTGTTATGTTGTGGCCCAGTTCCTTACACAACCTACATTTTTTCAACGATCCACCTTTTTTCATTCTATTTGAATCATTTCTCATCTCCCACTACTCTAACCTCTTTTTCTTCTTAGGTCTACATGACAACTTTCTTTTTTATGGAGGCATGACATCAGGATATTGGGTGATCTCCCAAAGGTTGTTCCCATTAATAGGATAGATAATGGAGGAGTAAATTTCTTCATAGGTTGACTATCGAAAGCAAAAAGGTATGTAGTCCTCTCCATCTATGTTTAGAAATCTCATTGTTGCCAATGCATGAACACAAGGTATTCCACTGATGCTCCATTTTCTGCAAGAGCATGCATATTCATCTATGTTCACCACAAACTTGTCCCCACTTTATGACACATGTCTGACTTCAAATAACTTGTTTGCAGACCAACTATGAACATAACCCAAACTTGACTACCACCTACACCATCACCCAACTGTTATGTTACACCACCATTTCCCAAGGATTGACTACCACATACACCCTCATTATCATTTTCTTCTCTTGCCTCACCCAACTGTTCAATTACACCACCATGTCCCTCACCATCATCTTCTTTTGTCCTCTCACCCCACTGTTGACTTACACCACCATCTCCCTGTCTTTCATTGTCAATTATACCCTCACCACCCTCATCCAACACTGCACCCTGACCACCCTCATGCATCATTGGTGCAACTTCGTCACGTCCTTCATCAACATCATATTCAATCATTTGTATATCACAACATATAAATAAACCTAACCATTTAACCTAGCTAAATTCACCATATGCATGGTTCCTCTGTCATCACACAATGGTTCTAGCCTATCATCTAACACAAAACCACATCCTGCGGAGAACCACAAATCCTTGAATCCATCATACCCAATCCCTTTCACTACACTGACTACAACAAAGTAACTCCATGAGTCAGGGTCAAAATTTAAAGTATCAGTTTCCCCTTCATACTTGAGGCACCCTTCGTTCATTAACTCCTCCATGGTGAATAACCATCTTTATATCATCCTCCATCACAAACAAGACAATCAACAAAATTCTACACCTATAAATTATCATATAACGACAAAAATACCGTATATTAAAAAAAAAGGAACTAATAATGACAGAACAAAGCAACTTTAACTATGAGGGACAAAGGGGACCACACCGCAATAACCATACATAACATTTTCGGTCAACCCCAACCCCACATTCCAAAAAACATGGGCAGATGACTACAAAAAGCACCGAATAATAAATTCAAATCTAGCTATACTACATATACTAACCTTGCATAGAATTCCACTCAAAGGACTTGTCGATACACGTACAACGAGTTCGCGCTTCACGTCGAAGATCGTGATTGCAACGATTACTCCAATCAACAACCATGAAAGTCCTAATTTCGCAAAAACCCTCTATAGTAACGAACGAGTTCACCCTTCAACGTCCAAGCTTGAAGAACACTCTCGTTCCCAATTTTAATCCCAATTTTAATGGAACCCTAATTGCTCATGTCATTTTAGATTCAGAAAACCATTATTTTAAAAATGTTTCATATAAACAAATTCCACGTACGACCCTCTGCTTATGCCATGTATTTAAAATATTCCACGTCAAACTGACAGCTTATCAGAAAGTTAATCTTGTTAACCCAATTTAACAGCAGAGAGCCAATTGCTTCAATTTTTCACATTTACGGACCCAATTGGAAAAAAAATGACCTATTTGAGAAAACTTAATAAAAATAGAGACTACGATGGGGATTAAACCTAACATTTTTTATTCTATGAAAATTTAAAAAAATAATATTAAAAGCATTTGAGGACTTAGTACATTATTTTGGATTTTGGAGGAGGAATTGTTTCAATACTACAAAATCAAATATTTTGGCCTCAATGCTTAAAAGCTGAAGAAGGTTGAACATAAAGTGTTGGAAGCAGTAGAAATGAGTCGTCATACTCTAAAATGTCAAACTATGAAGAATAGTTCTCCTTCCTATCTTGTAAGTTCAATAAGATGCTTAAAAAACATAAAGGATTTAGGATATGAAAGAAGATAAATAGAAAGAAGTCCAAACAACATAAAAGAAAACTTATTTTCCATTTTTTTATGGCAAATAGTTCTGGAAATTTATTAGGCAAAATCTATGAGAAATATCTTTTGAGAAATATTTTATGTTTTCCGTGAAATAAATTGAAGGAAAATTACCTATAGGTGTGGCATTTTTTCATGAAATAAATTAATCAAAAATTACTCAGAGAAAAAATTATAAAAAAATTATCTATAAATATATTACCTACGCAATTTTGACCAAAGAAAATTCGTGAGAAAAAAAACTACTCATAAATTTAGAGTATTTCTCATGGATTTTAACCATGAAAAATTCCAATTTTTCTTATAATAGTTACTCAAATAAAAAGTCGAGAAGGTTATTGTAATTTTGACTTCTGTAAAATGTACTAATTATATTTATCTATATATTTATTTCCATACATTAATGTTATTCATAATATTTTGATAAATATTATGATTTCATTGATACAAATTTGAAAATTTGACTTAATTATAGAGTCTCTTTAGATGAAATATAAATAAATTCAATGGTTATGACATTTAAATAATTTGCACCTCTAATTAAGCAATAAAATATTTGATATAGAACATGGATAGTGACTAATTTATATAAAACAGTGTACAACTTATATAGTCGATAATTTATGTCTGAAAACCAATATGAACTTTTATTCTCTCTTTATTGTTTCAAATGCTTAGAAAATTCAATGAAAATAAAACATGAATCCAGAAATTTGAAGGCAAATTTATTACATATTGCGAAGAAAAACTACCCAAAATAGGTTAACATATGTCTTAAGTCAAACAAAATAAGCATATCTGTCACCATGGGTTCACATAGACAAAATTCAAGTATTAGACATAATTGTAATGATGCAGACAACAAATATCAGAAGTAGCCTTTTTGATTAAGACCATGGAAATGGAGGGAAAGAAAAATCATCTCTTAGCTCATTTTCAATGTCCATAAACAGGTTAGTCTCCTGTTGTTGATTCAAATGGGAAGAGGAGAGGAGAGCACAACTATCATTTCCACCACCATTCTCATTACCTACATCACAAAACAAAGGAGTCACTATCTCAACATTGATGACAATATAAGAGAGGGAAACTCATAATAACTACCTCTTATTTTGATAGTCTCATTATTTGCATTAGGTACAGNCTGCGAAGAAAAACTACCCAAAATAGGTTAACATATGTCTTAAGTCAAACAAAATAAGCATATCTGTCACCATGGGTTCACATAGACAAAATTCAAGTATTAGACATAATTGTAATGATGCAGACAACAAATATCAGAAGTAGCCTTTTTGATTAAGACCATGGAAATGGAGGGAAAGAAAAATCATCTCTTAGCTCATTTTCAATGTCCATAAACAGGTTAGTCTCCTGTTGTTGATTCAAATGGGAAGAGGAGAGGAGAGCACAACTATCATTTCCACCACCATTCTCATTACCTACATCACAAAACAAAGGAGTCACTATCTCAACATTGATGACAATATAAGAGAGGGAAACTCATAATAACTACCTCTTATTTTGATAGTCTCATTATTTGCATTAGGTACATATGAGTTATTTCCTTGGGATTGATTTGAAGATGAAGAAAAGATATGAGTACTACCAGTACTTCCATTTCCATCATTAGGGTTAAGTCCTTGAACTTGTTTTGCAGGAAAAGAAGCAAAAGTAGAACCACTATCATCAACAAAAAAACTATATCCATGATAGAGATATTTGTGAGGATAAACAATATCAAACAAATCTTCCCTACGTTCACCATATGGAAAAAATTTGAAGTCTTTCCCTTCGTCCATGGGACTAAAAGAAATATCAGGAAGAATACTTTCAGTTGCAACAATTCCATAAGCTTCATTATTGGCACCAAAGACAACTTCAGATATGCTACTTCCTCTTGTGTAATCAGGACAAAAATTGAATCCATTCACTTGATTTGGAGGAGCTAAAACAACAACACCACCACCACCACCAAAATGTTATCACTTTAAAAGATTAGTTTGAAAAACAAGATGAAATAAGTAGGAATCATAATAATAATAATAGTAAAATCTCTTACCATGAGAAGACTTATCTTTCTCCCCACACTTGATAGAAAGTTCATTTTCCAATTTTTGTTTGAGTTCCATCAAAGATGCCCTCATTTCTTTAGCTTGTTCATGATTAAGATCTTTGGCCTCCCACCAACCATGGGCATTTCTTGTCTTCATAATCTCTGTAAGTTCTTTCTCCCGCTCTTCCTCATACTGCATTTGATCTATAAGTCTCTTATTTTTTGCACAAAGTTCATCTATCTCTAATTTTGTTTGATCTTCCACAAGATTAATGACATCTTTTGAAAGGTTTTGTTTATCAGTAGAAACAATCATTGCTTGGTGAGAAGGTTCTCCGTAACTAAACCAGTTTCCAGATGAAGTATGCATAAGTATATCAACTTTTGCTCCACAAAGAGTTGATAACTCACTGGCTTTCTTGTGAATGTCACGTTTTCTTTTGGTGAAAGTAATGAGAAGATCCCTATTATTCTCAATCTTCTTAATCTCTCGTTTTTGTTTTTGTTTGATCAGTTTTCCTTCCATTCTGATTGATAGAACAAAGGAAGGAAGGTATGTAGTGATGAGCCTCTTTGTATCTGGCTTGGAGTTGTGATGTTAATAGAGAGAAACAAAATGTAGGTAATTAATGCAATATTCATAATAAAATTAAATATTACGTGTTTCATACATTTCATTTGTTTCCCTAATTTTGGTATGCTTGTAAAGTTTTCTAATAATAGAGATTCATAATTTAATTATACTTATGCTTATAAAATGTCAAATTAATAAAAAAATTAATGTCTCAAGAAAATTTATGTGTGAGCATGCAAGGTAAGGTTTTTATTTACGAATTTTAAATATGTAAGGATTTGATTAGCCAATAATTAATGATAGGTAAATAAAACATATAGTTTATGTATTTTAAGGATTTTAAATTGTATAAATAAATAAATAAAACATTAATATATTACCTTTATTTTTTTATATTTATTAATTAAAAACTCATTCTTATAATTTTTTATCTAATAATAGAGTATATCTGTTGCCGATGATTAAGGGAAAACAATAAATATATAGTGTAACTTTCAATTTCAATAAATTTTCTACATCATTATGCTTTACTCTAGTAAATACATGTCTTCTTTTATATTTTTAATTAAATCATGTTTATATATTAATAATTTTATATTTTAAAAAATATTATATTGGTTACTGTCAGACCTCGTAAATATGCACCCAAAACCTCTCCTGTCAGCTCATTTAAAATGCACCCAAAACTCTCTGCGCGGACGCCAGGTGTCAAGAAACGAGGATCTGAAATCAGATAGTGGGATGCAGGTGTCAGCAGAAGAGCGGACACTCGTTTTACGTGGGAAGAAAAATGATTTTCTGAAACCTCCTTCCCACTCTCTCTGCATGCACCCTTCGTCTTCCAAAAAAAATCTGATCTTTCATTTTCTCCTTCTTCTCTCTAGAAAACTCTCCCTTCTCTCTACGTCAACTCACATTTTCTCTGCTCCGATCAACGTTCAGGCACTGTGGAAGCATTCCCGGCGTCCCAAGCTTCATCTTGAACCGAACAAGTTTCAAGTTTGAGCTGGTAAGTTTTCTCCCTTAGTCGTTCGTTCTTTTGTTTNGTCTGTTTGGTTTTGCAACACCAATTTAAGTTATTTATTTTCATCTTGTCTTCACAAATGATTACACAACTTGTATATATGCAAGCTCTCACTGCTGCCATAGAACAACTTGGATTCATGACGATTTCAACAAACACATAATACTAGTGTAGTACAACAACAATTAAGATGGACATAATAACACATAACGTAGTCATCCATTACTAATATCAAGATGGACATAATAACATATGCTATATTAATACCAAAATGTAGTCATCCATTACAAACGATTGTTCATAGAAATACTAATATGTACTATAATATAAAACATTGTTCATACAATAATGCTTTCATTTATTACATTTCCTTTCATGTATTAAATTGTTCATTAGTCATGTAATGTTATGATTGAGCTTTTTCCACATGTGCTTGACCTTGAGACAATGGAATAGGTTCTTCTTCTTGCCGTGCCTGCACAATAAGTTCTTCATTTTGTTTGGGACGTGTTATGTTGTGGCCCAGTTCCTTACACAACCTACATTTTTTCAACGATCCACTTTTTTTCATTCTATTTGAATCATTTCTCATCTCCCACTACTCTAACCTCTTTTTCTTCTTAGGTCTACATGACAACTTTCTTTTTTATGGAGGCATGACATCAGGATATTGGGTGATCTCCCAAAGGTTGTTCCCATTAATAGGATAGATAATGGAGGAGTAAATTTCTTCATAGGTTGACTATCGAAAGCAAAAAGGTATGTAGTCCTCTCCATCTATGTTTAGAAATCTCATTGTTGCCAATGCATGAACACAAGGTATTCCACTGATGCTCCATTTTCTGCAAGAGCATGCATATTCATCTATGTTCACCACAAACTTGTCCCCACTTTATGACACATGTCTGACTTCAAATAACTTGTTTGCAGACCAACTATGAACATAACCCAAACTTTGACTACCACCTACACCATCACCCAACTGTTATGTTACACCACCATTTCCCAAGGATTGACTACCACATACACCCTCATTATCATTTTCTTCTCTTGCCTCACCCAACTGTTCAATTACACCACCATGTCCCTCACCATCATCTTCTTTTGTCCTCTCACCCCACTGTTGACTTACTCCACCATCTCCCTGTCTTTCATTGTCAATTATACCCTTACCACCCTCATCCAACACTGCACCCTGACCACCCTCATGCATCATTGGTGCAACTTCGTCACGTCCTTCATCAACATCATATTCAATCATTTGTATATCACAACATATAAATAAACCTAACCATTTAACCTAGCTAAATTCACCATATGCATGGTTCCTCTGTCATCACACAATGGTTCTAGCCTATCATCTAACACAAAACCACATCCTGCGGAGAACCACAAATCCTTGAATCCATCATACCCAATCCCTTTCACTACACTGACTACAACAAAGTAACTCCATGAGTCAGGGTCAAAATTTAAAGTATCAGTTTCC
>NW_025905331.1:0-19170 GCF_018835915.1 Vigna umbellata
AACTATACATAGTAATATTATATAAGATTGTGTAATTAAAGAAATTATATGATTCATAAATATCTTAGCTCTGGGTTTATATATGTGAGCGTGTACAAATTTGCTTTCTCGACTCGACTTGGTTTTTGCAATACAACAACTATCTTTCGTTGTCAATTTATATAAATGCTAATAATTGTTTTCACATAAAGGAAATATTGTATAAACACAAAAAATGTGTAATGATTTTAGTTTATATTCTTAAATTATTTTTAGTGGAAAATTATATATGCAGCAACTGTAATTTGTAATTCTAAGACACACAAATAACCGATACTACGATATTTAATTCAGTTATTCCAAAAATAAGTCCTTTGTTTTCATATGCAAAAGTCTTTGAAAAATTAAATAATTATTTGTCTACCACATTACCAACAACAAAATTATACTCAATAAAAATTAAAGATTTAATGACGAATTTATTATCGATGTCGATAATTTAAATTTTAAAATTTATCAGTAACATTATGATTTTTTTTATAATGAGATTCTCTGTTTTTTTTATCGTCTTCTATTTTATTCCTTCTTTAAAATATATTAATTTTAACATACTAAAAATAGTTTTTGATATACTTTAAAATACCAAAAATGTAAAGAATCGAAGTTGAACTAGGATGTCTTAAAATATTCAAAAATAATGCATTTTAGAAATGTTAGGTCTGAAATTATTTTATTTATCACTATTTTTACTAAGAAAATAAATTCATAACAAAGTGATTTTTTATACTGCTGTTCTTATTACAATGGATAAGATAATTCATTCTAAGTTTTTTAATTTTAGTAATACGCTTGTATTTTCATTCTCATCATAATTTTTAACTTTCATTTTCACTCCAAAATATCTGAAAATAAACTTAACATTTTTAATTTAAGCTTGATATATCAATTTATTCAACAGAATATGAGCAATAAGTAGTGGCGTCAAAATGGGTTGAAATCCGTGAGTCAATCCGGCTCACCACGGGTTTGAGTCGGGTTGGGTTGAAAAAAAATGCAAAACTTTTTATGCGAGGGTGAAAAAAAAGTTAATTAAGTGAATCAATAAGCCAACTCGTTTAACTCACCAACCCGTGGTGGGTCAGGTCGGGTTCGAATTTTTTTGACTCGCTAATAAATGAGTCGGGTTAGAATGACTCACTAAGTAACTAATCCGTGGTGAGTCAGGTCGGGTCGGGCCGAGTTATCCGTATATTTTTTTTATGAACATCAAACTAAATCTTTAAAGAAAAAAAAGCCATATTTCAGTAAATAAAACTCACTTGGAATTTTTAAAAATAAATAAGATTTATTTACACATACAGGTATATTTACTCGAAGCCCGGTATAGATTATCTTGTTTCTATGAAGTTGGTTCAAGTGAAATTAAACTTAATTTTAAAAAATAAAGTTATATTTTTAATAGATATTTAATTTAAAATATTTAAATATGAATGTGAATGACACCTTCCAAACAGAGACATTGCACCTAGAATCACATGTTTTTGCACCTTAAATTCTCTTCGTTCTTGGTACAATAATTAAAGGTTGAGATTGAAGAATCCATCTGATACCCCACCGTTTTAAGGCACTCCAAAAGACAGGGACAGTACACTTTAAGCACTTGTCGTGGAGGACATTTCGGCCCCTCATAGAAAGGGTAACTTTAATTTCCTTCTATATTTATTTTTATTTTATCTAACAGTCTTACATAAAAAATTGAGACCTAAAATGTTTTAAATACTTTTATTCCCCTTTTATCAAAAATATTTTTTTAAGATAAAATTGAGACAAATAAAATATCAAAACGAATATCTTTGATGAATTTGGGATTGAAAAAAAAAACATTGGAGCATTTGATATTATAATGTTAAGATTATCTGTGTTGAATTTTTACACGGGTCTTCAAACTACTCAAAGTCTATTTATTCAAAGTTTATTAATTTAGCCGTGATTAAACTAACATTAATAATAATGAAAAACATAATATCATAACTTATAATACTAAAAGTTTAAGTTTTAACCATTCACAACAATGTCTACTGATAACTATTAATTGTGTTATTTTTGGTTAATGTGTAATTTTTAATTTACTATCAACCATTATAAAATCAGTTTATAAATGTGAAGTTTGTGTAATTAGTGAAAATAAGATAATATTGGTTTATGTAATTAATTGAGCTTAAAAGTTGACAAACAGTTGAAAAAATGTGGTAATATTTGGTGTTTGATGGATTGGTTTGGTCTTAAAGATATTATTAATATGTTACAAGTGAAAATAAACAATGCAACAGATGAGTGGTTTATGGTTCGTATTTTGAAAGTGGGAGGATTGTCAGGAAGCGTAAGGTAGCTAGCGGAAACATGCTTTGTGCCATGTTTTCATTTCATGTGTTTAACCAATCAGGATATTGTAGTAGTTAACTTTTGGCCACATCTAATTGGATCCACACATTCATAATTAAAATTATTATTCAACCCAATTCATGTAATTTCTTTAGAATATGTATATAAATGGTGTAATTTTACTTCTCAAAATCACACTCCTAATTCGATATAATCTTTATTATACATTTCTTGCGTTTTAGTATATATGTTTTAAATATCAGAATAAAAAATCAACTTTTATATATTATAAATGAATGTTATTTCTAGTCATTTTGACATGTTGAATACTGATAAATATATTTTTAATAATTTTTATAAAATATCTTTTAAAGTATTTTAACACAATTATCATATGATAAAAATCACATGATTGTGATATTTGAGGACCTAATCAACAGAATTAGAATACAAATACTAAAATTGTGATTAAACATAAAGGTAATAGAGGTGATAAAAATACAAAAAATTATAAGAAAAAGTAGTAAAATATTTGAAGAATATGTCTTTCCATGCTATCTTCATTCATAGGGTTCACCAAATTTGTAGGTGTATGGCCTACGTGAGACGTTGAAACATGGTTGGATGCATAGAGCATGGTAGTCCCATGTTGTTCCAAAGAGATATGTGCATTTGTTTGGGTGAAAATGATGCATTATTATTTGGTTTTCTGTCTTCTTCCTTGTCAATACATAATTCCACTACCATTGGACACTTTATTTGCCTTTTCTCTTTGGAAACTCTCCTTGTTATTACAATATCTCACAACACCTAGTATTTGTTTCGCTCTTTCTTTTCTTAATTTCTGTAAAGAACATTATTTCGTCTTAATTTCTTAAAGAAGATTAGTTATATGTTTTTCATTACATAGACTGTGTTCTAAAAATTTACAAGCTTGACATGTTTAACCATCATTGAAACTAATGTATTTGTCCCTTCTGAAATTCACGAAACACAAATATTTAAAGGTTTGTATATAAATACTCTTCTTGTTCCCACTTGAGTTATGTGAAGCAGACACAGAAAATTAATGCTACAGTTTTTAAAACTGAATTATCGCCAAGAATTTAGGAAGAAAAAAAAAGTCAATTTTCAAAAGAGCTTATCCTTCTTTGAAAAAAAAGTCCCACGAAGAATAAGTGGTTTTTTAAACCAATGTGAGGAGGAATCTTCACAGAACAAAAACCTTTGCTGTTCAAATAGTACACAATGCTAACACCATTCACATGCTTCTCTCCTTTTTATTATATATTAAGTGTAAAATCTCCCATATATTCTACCTTCATTAATTCTAAATTAATTTGTTTCAAACCTTATTCCATTGTTTTTAAAAGGATTTTATTAATTTATTTTATATTTTTCCATTCATAATATTCAAACAAATACATATATATATATATATATATATATATGGGTTTGTTAATGCGTTGTATGTCTGTTTTTCAGTCGGTACATTTTATCAATATTAAAAACTTATTTGTTCGTCTTTTGTATTTGGTTTTTGATTATATTTATGATATTTTTTTATATTTTGAATTGTTTTGGAGTTTAGATTTGAATTAAAAAATATAATTTTTTTATTATTTTAAAAAAATTATAATTAAGTAAGTCATGAATTAATCCATTTAATCACTAATTTATTATAAATCGAATCAAATTTAAATTTTATCAGCTCACTGATAAATTTGTAAATGAGATCGGTGGAGCCAGACTAATAGTTTTACAACTAATGTAGAGCATGATCACTGTGATTTGTTACTGTTCCACTCTAACAACCCAAAACATTTGTTTAATTTTATTGGGGGCCCACGTAACAGTGACCCAACTTTGGCTTTTGCCTAATTGGGCCCAGCATGCTGACTCCACCACAACTCTTTGACGGCTAAAAAATAAAGTCTGATATCAATCATGTGCTCTCTCTGATCGCATGCAGATCAAACAATAGTACACTTCGTGATATATCGGAAATATAAATGAATAAATAATAAATAAGAATAAATATTAAATAAGAATAAATACTGAAAACATGGTATGTGTGAATTAGTTAGAGATGGTGCCTCATTCACTCACCCTTTTAAGAGATTTTGAAATTTTAATTTTCAGCCTAAAACTTTCTTTGTAAATCTCAAATTTTTACTCCATGGTTTATTTGGAGAGTTTATTAGATCATGATTTTATTATTAAAAAATATTTTAAACTTGGTTGAATTTAAATCTTAATAACACAATTTTTTAGTCTAAGTTTAAAAACATATGGTTTATTTCTAATTAAAGACTTGTGTTTTGTCTTAAAATTTCATTATTAATTTTATGGTGGAAATTAATATTTCGATCTCAATTTATTTTGAAACTCAGTACTTTTCATACAATTTTACCTTTAAAGAACGAGCAAAATAAAAAAAAATAAAAAATATACTGTTTTATCGATTTTGTCCTTTTGCAGTTGGATATACTTCATCTAAATCCTTTATTCCATTACATAGATTCATATGATGAACACCTTATCGGAGAATGTCCACTTAAATACAGTATATATTTAGAGTCGTTATCACACATATCATACACTGAATTAAAATAATGTTAAGAGTGTAATTATCATATAACGTTTTTAATAATAATAACACCGCAGATTTGATTGCGATGTTTGGGGTTGTTTAGTGATAATACTGATTAAAAATGACAAATTTGCAATCGAGGTAACAAGGAAAGTTAAAAGGAATAAAAAGTAAGTAACAAAATGAATATGAAGTTGCATGTAGACTGCATTGATGTTCTGTACATTCAAAAACTTCTTCCATACAAGACTGCTACATCTATAATATAATATTGTATTATATTTAGATCTATCTTTCTTCATTAAATTATTTATCCATTTCATTTCTTTTACTGTACAAAATGTTCCACAATTTATTGTACGAGTAACATATTTTTAATGGTAAAATATATAATTCACAAAAATAATATGCTACTTAAATTATTCACCAATTCTTGTGCATTAAATAGAAATTAGAATAGATCAATACAAATGAAAATGACTACGATTTTGGTTTTTTTACCAGTGTTATATTAAAAAAACGATGAAAATAAACCAATTTTTAAATGTACTACAGTGAAATGTATTATTTTTCCCATATCTTAAATTAAATTACATTAGACACCTTCTAATTAAAAAGAAGAATAGCAAATGTGATAAAGTTATTGACTCCATAACTTTTCTTTTCGACCAAAAGTTATGTCGATAGTATAGTTCGAAAAATAGATCTAGATTTCGGTGTCACGACTCTCAAACTTTTTAAAATTATTTGTATGTATAGGAATTTTGAAAACTAAGTTAGGTAGGCTTTTAATTTTTTTAAAAAACATCATTTAATATTAATAAATAATAAAACATAAATTAAATATAATATTTTTTATTAAGATATTTTTTTATCTCTTAAGTTACTTATTAGTGTTCTCTCATGTTCTCTTTTTTGTTTTTGAAAAACAAAAGAAAAAGATGTTGAACACAAACTCATTCATTTTTTTATATTTTCATTTTTTATCTGTTTTTATTCATCACTTACATTAATCTTAATTTTACTTAACATGTAAAAGAGAAAAATCATTTCCTATACTAAAAATGATTAAAAGAAGATTGTAAAATTAAGATGGAAGATAAATTTATTTATAAACATATATATTATTTATTCATCTATCCTAAAATCTAATTATAAAATAATAAAAACTATTGCATCAAACATTGTCATGAAATATTCAAAGTAAACACGTTTAGAATTTCTTTCTTTAAATACGCTGTGATAATTTTCTACAAACAAATAATTTCCTTAACATGTCTT
Source organism: Vigna umbellata (assembly GCF_018835915.1). The sequence continues at coordinate 6,236 of NW_025905331.1, forward strand.
TACAATACATTTAAACAAAAGTTTTACCCTCAAAAAATTAATGTGGTTTTTTCTGTGTGTTGTGTAATGTTCATTCATTTTTTCTGCACTAAACATGATATATATATATATATATATATATATATATATATATATATATATATAATATATATATATATTCCTATGCTAAAGGACGCTTGGCAAATAAAAAGATGAATAAATAGACATGCAGTATTTTAATAGACTATGAGCACATCATATTCAAAGAATTCATTACACGAAGTAGGAAAGAATCTCTCCCTTAGTGAAACCATTGATTACCATACAAACAAATACTGAAAATGAAGTGATGTATTGGAAACGATCTGGACCGTTGAATGTCAGCGAAACGTCACACTTTGAAGTGTTTATTTGATTCTGCTGTCTTCCTCATGCAACCAGCTATGGCAGCAACTTGGCCTTATTTTCACTTTCAGTTGTTTTCATTATTTTATTCTGAATTTCATTCTGCACCGTTGGTTTCTCACCCTCTTTCCTTCTCCCAACCAAAATTTTATATATATATTTTTCATTATTTTTTATTGCCACATCACCAATAAAACGATTCTATCTTTCATGTTCACCATCAAATCTTCATTAATTATCGATTGACTAACTATAAGCATTACTTAAATAAGCAGTTGTCACTTTGATTTCATGAACTTCTAGTATTATTTTACCCTAATTTTCCCAGTCAATAGCTTCTGGAGTAAGGTGGTCTATAATTTTCTACAATAATGTATATTTTCTAGGGTTTACTTTTTGCTTCGAATATGCTTAGACAGACAATTAGACGTTAAAATTAAACCACGATTATCTTCCACACCATATATCACAATAATTATAGGTAACTTCGAAAATTAGACTATATTGTATATATTTATCTCAGTGCATGTATCTTACTAAATTCAATAGTTTAAACATATTACCATTTCTAAACAAACTTCATCGTTTGGTCTTTGCCTTCACAGTTAACAAAATCACTTAAAATGGTTAATACATATTATGCAGCACCAACCTTTCGAAATAGACGAATTTCACAATATAGAAAATAAATATTAATAACATTTTTTTGTTAATTGCCTTATACCTATTGATTTTTGTCTTATGCAGCATGAAGATGCTACGTGCCAAGTTAGTAAAGGAAAAAAACAAAAACGATCGATGGGACAAATATTATAAGTTGTTTTTTTCTATTATTTTTTCAACATTTAAAAAATAACGGGACAAATATTATAGTTCTTTTTTATAAAAAATAAACACATTTTAATTACGCGTTTATTAAAGAAAAAGAATCTTTAGAAGGGATCGTTGCAATTTACAGAAGCAAGTCACTTCTTCCTTTGCCTGTCAATCACGTTTGTTTTTGAAGACATTTCAATTTTCACTATTATTTATTTATTTCATTTATACGTCTCTTGATTCTTGTAACGTTTTCGAACTTTTTAAAATACTTCCACAGTTAATTCTAGAAACAATTCGAATAAAAAATAATGAAAAATAAATTAAAAATAGACCCACTAATAATAACAATTTATATATTTACCCCTGTTGGAGACTATTTTATTTTCCATAATTTTTCCAGTGGGAATGAGATATGGAAAGAGGGGGTGAGAAGGAGGCTCCTATAACGAAGGAGAAGACAAAGAAGAAAAGTGTTAGTAAGGGTAAAGGGATACGTGTCCTACGGTAGGGTCGTTGAGGAAAGAAGGGTTGGTGATGAATCACGTATTTTCACGACCTTTTGCCAATGCCCCCAAAAGTCACTGAGATTTGAGACACGTGGCAGAGTCTTAACGGCCAGATTGGATCGACAAGGTCCCGTGATAGATGCCGCGTCGGACTGAAGTAAGTCCCTGGCTACTCATTTCTTCCATCTCAAACAACCACAATTTAGTAGCCCTCTTTAGATATTTTTAATGCAGCTTTAGAAAATAGCTAGGTGCAAAATAATTCAATTTTTAATTATCAAATGAATCGTAATTATGCATTTTAAATGTGAACGTATTTATCCATATCTACGTTATCAAGTGGTTCGCCATTTAATAATTACTTAAAGTGATTATACATTATAAAGATGATAATTTATGGCGGATAAAAGATTAGGTATAGATAATAAAAATTATTGCTGAAGCAATATATTTTCGAATATTAGCAATAAAAATATATGAAAACCTTATAAATCAAATATTTTGTTGGCAAAAGATTCACATGATCCTAAACCTTTTGGAAGAAGGATACTTTTTTTTTCATGCTTAGCAAGTCATAATCACAACTTTTTAAAATTAAAAGATTTACTTAATGAAAACAAAGTTATTCACTGGAATCGTTTGAACCTTTACGATATTTTATTTATTATATAAATATTAATCACAAGAACTCGGTAAAAGAGGATTTGTCACCATGAAAAGGAGAAAAAATTCATATGGAGCGAGATTCATGCAAAAGTTTCTTTTAATTTTTAGTTTCTTTTTATATATTTTTTGTGTTATAGTGAATTTTCATGTAGTAAAAGTTTGGGAAAAAAATCAGAGTATGATGGTGGAGAACAGTGACAAGAAGGGACCCACACGAAGACTGAGAACCTGATGCAGCTGTAAGGCTTGATGGCGGTTTGCATGCAATAGAATGGCACTATTACCGTAGCAACCGGTCACCACCCTCTGATATTTTTCTCCATCTTCTCTCACATTTTGCCTTTGCCCTATATATTCCCCTGCATTCCCCATTTAACCCTTTTGATATAAACTGAAGCCGCAACTCTTGCGCTTCGTCTCCGCCGTCACACTCGTCGGAAAACCATCGTCGGCGTCTCATAGAAACAGAGTCCATAACCTGCGGACCCGCGAACTTGCTTAGTTGCAGTGAGTAAGTTTGTTCATTAATTAATTCACTCTGTTATTTTCTTGGACACAGTTATATTCTCAGATCCGTTTTCCATGGAAGTTATAATCATTACATGGTGAATCCCAATGGAATGCAAGAATTTCGTGTTGCTTTGTGGCGTTTACCGATGAATCTGTTTCGTTTTCTTGTGTAGGTTTGAGTGAGCTAAAAGGAACACTTCTTTCTTCATAAAAGGGGAGATTTTCATTCACCGGTTTACGACGTCGTTATGGGACTCAAGGTTCTGCAATTGTCGCAACCCGTTCTTCCTCATTCTCCTTCTTCCTCGCAAACTCTTGCCTCTGCCATCTCTTCCCCTTCCTCGAAGCCCCGAACTCTAGTTTGCAGCTTCGTGCACCGCTCCAACCTGTTCCCTTCGTCCACGCGCCTTCTTCCAAAGACGAAGTCGTTCGATCACCACGCGCTTTTCACGCGCAGGGGGAAGTTGCGGAGAGCGTGCAGCGCAAGCTTGGAGCCTTTCTCCGACGAAGAGTTCGCGAAGAAGATAGAGGATCTCGCGCTCAAGTTTCAACTCTCTTGTGACGCCGTCAATGCCAACGATTCGGAATCCGAGGACTTTCAAGAGACTGCTCCGGCGCTGAATTTCGCAGAGGAGTTTGAACCGCCGGAGGAGATTATTCCAGCGAATATTGAACGGAAAGCGAACAGCGTGGAGCTTCCGTTTTCGTTGAGGATAATTAAGAAGAAGCTACAGTGGAAGGAAGGGTTTAGAGACGCAGGGGAATCTGCATATTGCTCTGTCAAGAAAGCTTTCTCTTCTATGGTTTTTATAATCAGAGAACTCCATAGTTACACTCTTCAAATGAGGGAGGTTCTCTTCTACGAAGATCTGCAAGGAATCCTCCAACGCGTGCAGAACGAAATGCACGCCTCCTTCGTGTGGTTGTTTCAGCAAGTTTTCTCTCACACTCCAACTCTCATGGTGTATGTAATGATTTTACTGGCGAATTTTACTGTTTATTCAATGGGGCACAACACTGCGATCGCCGCCGTGGCTCCGCCACCGGTAACCACCGTCGTGGAGGTTCAGGACCAAAGGGGTCACACTCATACCATTGATTCCTCTGCCGTGAAGACCTTCTCTGTTTCCAACGGGAAGAACACCGCCTCCGTAGGCGGTGGTAATGGAGGAGGCGGGAGGGTGCGTCCTGCTGCAAATGGCACCGACGGGGATGGCCGGTTCGACCGGTCGGACCGGTATGGCACGGTGTTTCCCGAGGGTGCTTCATCTCAGGTTTGCAAAACAGGGGAAACAGAGTCGGTGTTGGGGCAAGAGGAGGAAGAGGCGAAGCTTTGGAACGCGATGGTGGAAGAGGCTTCGAGAATGGAAGTGAGTTCGAGAGGTGAGGGTTTGGATCGTGATGCCATGAAAGGGTTTGTTTCACCTGTGATGGCGAGGATCGAATCCGATGACTATGCAGAGTATCTGAGAACGGAGCTTGTGTACCAAACAGGCTTGTCTCAGGATCCTAACAACACTCTTCTTCTTTCCAACTATGCCCAGTTCCTCTACCTCGTTGCTCACGATTATGACAGGTTCGAACCTATCAAACATGCTTCACTTTTATTATTTTTCTCTAAAATTAACTTTTTTTTACCGTGTTCATCTTACTTTTACTGATTCATAATATTGTTTTATGAGAATTTTTCATTGCTAACTATTTAGATAAATTCAAATGGAGTAGTTCCAGTTTGAATAGTAATTTCAAAGTCTAACTCTAAATATGTTGTTCAATTAGATATTCACCGTGACACTTTTGGTCCTAATAACAGTGTTCAATTGTTTTCAAAGATGTCACTCAGCTTGTTTTTTTTTTGTTTTGAGATGTAACCTTGATGAAGAAAAAAATAAAGAAATCTTTGTTTTGAGATTTAACCTTGATGAAGAAAAGGATAAAGAAATCGCTTTTAGTCCAATTGAATATTGATAGTTGAATATGTGGTGTGGTATACCTACACCACTGATTTGTGAGCAAGATCTATCTCTTCCTCGCATGATATTGCACGTGCAGGACTAGGAAGATCTAACACGTAACTTTGTTGACTTTTACTTTTGTGCTCAAGAAAATCTATTTAACTAATTAGTTGAATCTATTTAACTAATTAGTTGAATCTTGTAACGTGCTGTTGCAATTTAATCTACATGTGATAAGTGGTTGTGTTATTGACTAACAATTAGGTTGTGGTTTGAATACAGAGCGGAAGAGTACTTCAAGAAAGCAATAGAGGTGGAACCACCAGACGCGGAGGCATATAATAAATACGCCACCTTTCTCTGGAAAGTGAAGAATGATCTGTGGGCGGCAGAAGAAACTTATTTGGAGGCCATTTCAGCTGATCCTAATAACTCCTTCTATGCTGCTAACTATGCTCATTTTCTTTGGAACACCGGTGGCGAAGACACCTGCTTCCCTCTTTCTTCCCCAGACAACTCTCAAGAAGTTTAATCAACAAAAACAAAACTAAATTGCAGAAAAATATAGAGAAGAAAGAAAAAGAAAAACAAGAAAATTTTGTAGCTTATATCTCTTTTTTTTTTGTTACATTTTTTCATTGGAGTGGAGGAGATCAAGGGCCACCAAGGAAATGGTAATCATGTGATCATTGTATAACTTTGTAATTATTATAATAATAAGTGTACATAAGTCTTGCAATAACCTCTTCTTTAGTATATGCATATTAATCTTTACAGTGAGTTGTTATAATTATGATAAGTATGTAAATGAATAGTGGATTAGTGTGGTTGGAATAATGCCAGTGCTGTGATTACTGATTAGAAGATATTTGGAGTGTGAACTGGGGAGTGGACCAATGACCATTTAGTCTTGAGTCAACATGACTAATTTAGGAATGGAGGATTTATTTCTGTATATCTAATTACTATTACCAGTCCTATTTTTAGTTTCTTTTGGGAGATTAGAATCACATGGTAAATGTAATTAATTGTCTTCTCCTAAATATAATGTTTTGATTTACAAAAAGATTTAAAATGTGTTGTGTACTGGTCACGTGGGAATTGGGACATGATCATTTAAATATGCTGTTCTGTTTACTTAATTATTGAAATGATCTCATTTAGCTTATGTAAGCTGTTTTGTTGGATTCGCGACAATGATCAATGGTTGCAGGCTTTCTTTACATAGAATCATTAACTATGAAGAGAATGAAAGCATGTGGTGGAAATCCAATAAAAGCATATTTTAAAGAGGTTCCCAAGATATTTTTTAATATACTTTTTTCCAGTTTATTTATGATTTCATATTCATTTTTCCAATTATATGGCATCACTGCTAGAATCCAATTCTTCTTCTCTACTTTTATATCATTAGAAAAAACAAGAAGGAAAAATATTAGGATTGCAAGCTGTATTTTATAGATACAATCATGTATCTACAATGAAATTGTTATAGAGAATAAATATCTATAATGTTGAAGAAATGATAATTCATTTTATGAAAATTCACCCAAATAAATGTTTAGACACTACTAATGAAGATCTTATAAATGAAGAATATATAAGTATGTAATTTTCAATTATTTGTGCATACAGGGAGAGGTTAAGCTAAATAATATAATATAATTAATATATGCACAACTTTATAAAGATGGTTCATCAATTTTATTTTATATAATTATGTTCAACAGTGTACAGCGGGCTAAACTCTGTCTAAAATAAGATAAGAGGAATATCTAAGTTAACAATATAAATTATAAGGCTGGTGTGCAAATATATGGTTACCAAATAATTAACTTAACTATATTTATTACAGTTGCTATTATTATAATTATAAAATTAAATATAAATACTTTTATAATTTTATTGTAAATAAATTTTATTTATTTTGTAAATAGATTTTAATTAAAAATCGGTTGAATTTAAAGAAAATGATAAAATTGGTAAAATAATTTTTTTTAATTTATATTTTTTTATTCAAAAGTTAAAATTGGAAAAAATGTGAACACCAAAAAGAAAAAAAATGAGTATTTTACTATATAGGTTATTATAAAAGTAGCTTTAATATAGCAATATAAAATATTATATTTTTTTACTAATTAATGATGAGAAATGTCCTTAATTACGTGGGGNTTAATTATCAAATGAATCGTAATTATGCATTTTAAATGTGAACGTATTTATCCATATCTACGTTATCAAGTGGTTCGCCATTTAATAATTACTTAAAGTGATTATACATTATAAAGATGATAATTTATGGCGGATAAAAGATTAGGTATAGATAATAAAAATTATTGCTGAAGCAATATATTTTCGAATATTAGCAATAAAAATATATGAAAACCTTATAAATCAAATATTTTGTTGGCAAAAGATTCACATGATCCTAAACCTTTTGGAAGAAGGATACTTTTTTTTTCATGCTTAGCAAGTCATAATCACAACTTTTTAAAATTAAAAGATTTACTTAATGAAAACAAAGTTATTCACTGGAATCGTTTGAACCTTTACGATATTTTATTTATTATATAAATATTAATCACAAGAACTCGGTAAAAGAGGATTTGTCACCATGAAAAGGAGAAAAAATTCATATGGAGCGAGATTCATGCAAAAGTTTCTTTTAATTTTTAGTTTCTTTTTATATATTTTTTGTGTTATAGTGAATTTTCATGTAGTAAAAGTTTGGGAAAAAAATCAGAGTATGATGGTGGAGAACAGTGACAAGAAGGGACCCACACGAAGACTGAGAACCTGATGCAGCTGTAAGGCTTGATGGCGGTTTGCATGCAATAGAATGGCACTATTACCGTAGCAACCGGTCACCACCCTCTGATATTTTTCTCCATCTTCTCTCACATTTTGCCTTTGCCCTATATATTCCCCTGCATTCCCCATTTAACCCTTTTGATATAAACTGAAGCCGCAACTCTTGCGCTTCGTCTCCGCCGTCACACTCGTCGGAAAACCATCGTCGGCGTCTCATAGAAACAGAGTCCATAACCTGCGGACCCGCGAACTTGCTTAGTTGCAGTGAGTAAGTTTGTTCATTAATTAATTCACTCTGTTATTTTCTTGGACACAGTTATATTCTCAGATCCGTTTTCCATGGAAGTTATAATCATTACATGGTGAATCCCAATGGAATGCAAGAATTTCGTGTTGCTTTGTGGCGTTTACCGATGAATCTGTTTCGTTTTCTTGTGTAGGTTTGAGTGAGCTAAAAGGAACACTTCTTTCTTCATAAAAGGGGAGATTTTCATTCACCGGTTTACGACGTCGTTATGGGACTCAAGGTTCTGCAATTGTCGCAACCCGTTCTTCCTCATTCTCCTTCTTCCTCGCAAACTCTTGCCTCTGCCATCTCTTCCCCTTCCTCGAAGCCCCGAACTCTAGTTTGCAGCTTCGTGCACCGCTCCAACCTGTTCCCTTCGTCCACGCGCCTTCTTCCAAAGACGAAGTCGTTCGATCACCACGCGCTTTTCACGCGCAGGGGGAAGTTGCGGAGAACGTGCAGCGCAAGCTTGGAGCCTTTCTCCGACGAAGAGTTCGCGAAGAAGATAGAGGATCTCGCGCTCAAGTTTCAACTCTCTTGTGACGCCGTCAATGCCAACGATTCGGAATCCGAGGACTTTCAAGAGACTGCTCCGGCGCTGAATTTCGCAGAGGAGTTTGAACCGCCGGAGGAGATTATTCCAGCGAATATTGAACGGAAAGCGAACAGCGTGGAGCTTCCGTTTTCGTTGAGGATAATTAAGAAGAAGCTACAGTGGAAGGAAGGGTTTAGAGACGCAGGGGAATCTGCATATTGCTCTGTCAAGAAAGCTTTCTCTTCTATGGTTTTTATAATCAGAGAACTCCATAGTTACACTCTTCAAATGAGGGAGGTTCTCTTCTACGAAGATCTGCAAGGAATCCTCCAACGCGTGCAGAACGAAATGCACGCCTCCTTCGTGTGGTTGTTTCAGCAAGTTTTCTCTCACACTCCAACTCTCATGGTGTATGTAATGATTTTACTGGCGAATTTTACTGTTTATTCAATGGGGCACAACACTGCGATCGCCGCCGTGGCTCCGCCACCGGTAACCACCGTCGTGGAGGTTCAGGACCAAAGGGGTCACACTCATACCATTGATTCCTCTGCCGTGAAGACCTTCTCAGTTTCCAACGGGAAGAACACCGCCTCCGTAGGCGGAGGTAATGGAGGAGGCGGGAGGGTGCGTCCTGCTGCAAATGGCACCGACGGGGATGGCCGGTTCGACCGGTCGGACCGGTATGGCACGGTGTTTCCCGAGGGTGCTTCATCTCAGGTTTGCAAAACAGGGGAAACAGAGTCGGTGTTGGGGCAAGAGGAGGAAGAGGCGAAGCTTTGGAACGCGATGGTGGAAGAGGCATCGAGAATGGAAGTGAGTTCGAGAGGTGAGGGTTTGGATCGTGATGCCATGAAAGGGTTTGTTTCACCTGTGATGGCGAGGATCGAATCCGATGACTATGCAGAGTATCTGAGAACGGAGCTTGTGTACCAAACAGGCTTGTCTCAGGATCCTAACAACACTCTTCTTCTTTCCAACTATGCCCAGTTCCTCTACCTCGTTGCTCACGATTATGACAGGTTCGAACCTATCAAACATGCTTCACTTTTATTATTTTTCTCTAAAATTAACTTTTTTTTACCGTGTTCATCTTACTTTTACTGATTCATAATATTGTTTTATGAGAATTTTTCATTGCTAACTATTTAGATAAATTCAAATGGAGTAGTTCCAGTTTGAATAGTAATTTCAAAGTCTAACTCTAAATATGTTGTTCAATTAGATATTCACCGTGACACTTTTGGTCCTAATAACAGTGTTCAATTGTTTTCAAAGATGTCACTCAGCTTGTTTTTTTTTTGTTTTGAGATGTAACCTTGATGAAGAAAAAAATAAAGAAATCTTTGTTTTGAGATTTAACCTTGATGAAGAAAAGGATAAAGAAATCGCTTTTAGTCCAATTGAATATTGATAGTTGAATATGTGGTGTGGTATACCTACACCACTGATTTGTGAGCAAGATCTATCTCTTCCTCGCATGATATTGCACGTGCAGGACTAGGAAGATCTAACACGTAACTTTGTTGACTTTTACTTTTGTGCTCAAGAAAATCTATTTAACTAATTAGTTGAATCTATTTAACTAATTAGTTGAATCTTGTAACGTGCTGTTGCAATTTAATCTACATGTGATAAGTGGTTGTGTTATTGACTAACAATTAGGTTGTGGTTTGAATACAGAGCGGAAGAGTACTTCAAGAAAGCAATAGAGGTGGAACCACCAGACGCGGAGGCATATAATAAATACGCCACCTTTCTATGGAAAGTGAAGAATGATATGTGGGCGGCAGAAGAAACTTATTTGGAGGCCATTTCAGCTGATCCTAATAACTCCTTCTATGCTGCTAACTATGCTCATTTTCTTTGGAACACCGGTGGCGAAGACACCTGCTTCCCTCTTTCTTCCCCAGACAACTCTCAAGAAGTTTAATCAACAAAAACAAAACTAAATTGCAGAAAAATATAGAGAAGAAAGAAAAAGAAAAACAAGAAAATTTTGTAGCTTATATCTCTTTTTTTTTTGTTACATTTTTTCATTGGAGTGGAGGAGATCAAGGGCCACCAAGGAAATGGTAATCATGTGATCATTGTATAACTTTGTAATTATTATAATAATAAGTGTACATAAGTCTTGCAATAACCTCTTCTTTAGTATATGCATATTAATCTTTACAGTGAGTTGTTATAATTATGATAAGTATGTAAATGAATAGTGGATTAGTGTGGTTGGAATAATGCCAGTGCTGTGATTACTGATTAGAAGATATTTGGAGTGTGAACTGGGGAGTGGACCAATGACCATTTAGTCTTGAGTCAACATGACTAATTTAGGAATGGAGGATTTATTTCTGTATATCTAATTACTATTACCAGTCCTATTTTTAGTTTCTTTTGGGAGATTAGAATCACATGGTAAATGTAATTAATTGTCTTCTCCTAAATATAATGTTTTGATTTACAAAAAGATTTAAAATGTGTTGTGTACTGGTCACGTGGGAATTGGGACATGATCATTTAAATATGCTGTTCTGTTTACTTAATTATTGAAATGATCTCATTTAGCTTATGTAAGCTGTTTTGTTGGATTCGCGACAATGATCAATGGTTGCAGGCTTTCTTTACATAGAATCATTAACTATGAAGAGAATGAAAGCATGTGGTGGAAATCCAATAAAAGCATATTTTAAAGAGGTTCCCAAGATATTTTTTAATATACTTTTTTCCAGTTTATTTATGATTTCATATTCATTTTTCCAATTATATGGCATCACTGCTAGAATCCAATTCTTCTTCTCTACTTTTATATCATTAGAAAAAACAAGAAGGAAAAATATTAAGATTGCAAGCTGTATTTTATAGATACAATCATGTATCTACAATGAAATTGTTATAGAGAATAAATATCTATAATGTTGAAGAAATGATAATTCATTTTATGAAAATTCACCCAAATAAATGTTTAGACACTACTAATGAAGATCTTATAAATGAAGAATATATAAGTATGTAATTTTCAATTATTTGTGCATACAGGGAGAGGTTAAGCTAAATAATATAATATAATTAATATATGCACAACTTTATAAAGATGGTTCATCAATTTTATTTTATATAATTATGTTCAACAGTGTACAGCGGGCTAAACTCTGTCTAAAATAAGATAAGAGGAATATCTAAGTTAACAATATAAATTATAAGGCTGGTGTGCAAATATATGGTTACCAAATAATTAACTTAACTATATTTATTACAGTTGCTATTATTATAATTATAAAATTAAATATAAATACTTTTATAATTTTATTGTAAATAAATTTTATTTATTTTGTAAATAGATTTTAATTAAAAATCGGTTGAATTTAAAGAAAATGATAAAATTGGTAAAATAATTTTTTTTAATTTATATTTTTTTATTCAAAAGTTAAAATTGGAAAAAATGTGAACACCAAAAAGAAAAAAAATGAGTATTTTACTATATAGGTTATTATAAAAGTAGCTTTAATATAGCAATATAAAATATTATATTTTTTTACTAATTAATGATGAGAAATGTCCTTAATTACGTGGGGACATGGTGATATTTTAAGCTTGGTAATTTTTAAACAAAAACAAAAAACATTTTAAAAAATTAGTTTTTTGCGTTGTATTGTTTGAAAGATGAAAATATGTATATTTATATAATTATGTATATATATATATATATATATATATATATATATATATATATATATATGTATGTATGTATTTTAAAATAGAAAATTATAAAATTATAAAATTATAAAAAAAAATGATGAATTTGAATTTTTAGTTTTTTTATTCAACTAGTTTTTCTTCATTTTTCATGGATTTATGACTAATTAGATAATAATGAGTCAAATTAACTAATTTTATTACTTTTATGCAAAGTTTATTTATTTTTAAGTAAGCGTATTGATGGCAAGGAAAATGATAGTCGATTTATTTTCAATTCAAATATATTGATCTTATCTTACAATGTTATTTATTTATTAAAATCATATTAAAAAATCATGGTAGAAAAATAAGAAAAAAATAATCTTATTCCATATATTGGATGTTGTCATCCATTTTCTTCATTTGTAAGCTCTATCTAAATCCAAATATTGCACCTCCAACATACAATAGTTATAAAAAGGTCTAAAATATGCAACAACATAGTTATATAGATATAATTTAAAAAATAATTACATTAGATTTACAAGTAGAAAATAGAGTCAGATGAACAACATATACAAAAGTTACAGGTACAAACATAACACAATTTCAATTTCAAGTATAAATGCAATCACAAATAAAACTATATACACTTTTACAACAATGGTATAACATATATTAAATAAAGTTAGTTAGATTGGTTGAATTTTAAGTATATTGTTCGTATTTGTAATCATATATTTATATATTTGGTTTTATTTTCAATAACTTTATATATATATATACTG
>NW_025905332.1:0-13355 GCF_018835915.1 Vigna umbellata
TGATTCCATCTCTCTCCTTCTTCACTTTTTTCACTAAATTCACCTTAAAACCTGCACAAAAACACTGAAATCAAGCATAAACCTGTCCAGCTCTCTTATTTATGAAAATATGGATAAAAGCATGATTTCAAGCTAGTTTCTAAGTGTAAAGATTGCTTTTAGTGTCAATTTTAAGCATGAAAATAACAGTTTTTCAACTGTTATCAATCACCCAGCTCAAACCCCTGGTGAGCCGGGTTGGCTCACGAGTTACAACCCATTTTGACAGCATTAATGGTGGTAATGTTCATCCTAGTTAGCCATTGCGTGACGTATCCCTCTAAAGCTAATGTAGCTAGTTTCACACGCCAAAAATTATCTACACTATACAAATCAAATATTTGTTCTACTTTAGCTAGCCAATCTAAGAAAATTGAAGGATCTTCTTCTCCTTTGAAGGGCGACAAATTCATGTTTGGCAAGGGAAGGTATTGATCCATAATTCTATCTTCTTGATGTTTCTTGAAAAGACCATGACCAGAAGGAGTGGACTTGCACTCTTGGTGTCCATATGTGTATTTTCCTTTCATCTTATCCTCCTTGTTCATCCTTCTACTAAGAGAATCAAGTTAATGTTGAAGTTGTTGAAGAGCCTTTGCCATATCCAATTTGTTGGATGCACTTCCATGATAGTTATCTCCATTGGAGGATGATTGCCTTGAACCTGCAATCATTTTTACACAACAAAACAGCTGCAAAAACTCACAAGAAAAGAGTTAGAATAGCAGTAAGAATTCACTCAAACACCAACAAAAATCTTGGCTCAAAAGCTCAGGTTTTTGGTGAAAAGTAAGACAAGATCACTCCACTCACTTGCACTCTTCACTCAAGATAGCAAGGTGTCTGAAGGTCAAACTTTAGAGCACTTAAACCGTGGAGGAAACAAGTGAAAGACAGTACAATCCCCTCAACAAATACAAGGAATCACACCAATAGACATGCACTTCAAGAGGCCAAAAATTCAATGGAAAATTACAAGACAAGTGATGTAAAAGGAACCTAAGAAAGAAATAAAATTGGCACAAAAAAATTGGCAGCAAGCTAGAGACTAATAATAGACAAAACAGCAAGGAATCAAGGAGTCAAAACAAAGGTACATGTGCAAAAAATACTGCAGTAAAAAATTGACACAAACAAGAGGCAATTCACACCAAAATTCTATGCATACATGAAGAAAAGGATCTAAAATTGAGTGGAATTAATTTGGAAAGCTTCAAACCTATATGTTCTTTAAATTAATGACAAAAAGAGGGATAAAATGTAGCTGCCAAACACACAAAAAAAATAAGGATGTCGCGGCCAGACTGGCAGAATCAAAGAACACAGATTTGGATTTTAATGGTGCATGCAGTTTGGTGTAGAACTAGTCTCGGCCAAGCTTATTTAATTTGGTTATGTGTGTTTGACAAGGCTGGAAATTGGTGTGTTTAATACCTCTACTATTACAGAACATACAAGCAAAGTCAACACACTAAAATCCTAAGTTGATCCAACTTAGTTCAGCATACAAGAACAAAGATGCAAAAAGACTCTTAGCAAGTACAATTTCAAAAAACAATTTCTAGAAAGCTCCTAAAGAGGAAACACATATGACTCAATTCAAATGTTAAGCAATCAATAAAAGACTGAAACAGTCCAGCCAAGACAAGAAATAGAAGCTGGAAAAGTAAACAAAAGGAAAGAAGAAGCCTACTTGTTGAAGACTTCCAATAAGATGTTAGGTGCTTGTATTGAGAACTACTAATGGTAGCCTTTGGACAACAACAAATAAACCTCTTGAGACACTTGATTTGATTATCTGGATCATCTTTAAGAGTTGCTTGATGATGTACAACGTCCAGGTAAGAAGAAACAACCACCTAAACACCAAAACAACAAGCATAAAAAGCAAACATATTAAAAGTACTGAAACAGTAAGCATTGAAAGGAACAACAACTAAAATAGCACCAAATTGACATAGTAAACAAATGAATTAAAACGAAATAGGAACTAGATATTTTTGTAGACATGTAAATGAAATTTTAAAAAACAATTTGACTCAATTCGGATGAGAAATGCGCAATGGAGCAAACAATCTGACTAAACAATTAACGTCCGTGTTGGGCGGTATGAACTGCGCTGGGCGCCTGCGAATGGAAAATAAAGGCTATTTTCATCTAACATGCATTCCTAACAATGATCAAACCAATGGCTCTAGATACCACATGATATGGAATAACATGCTTTGAAAACCTATGTTATTTCTTTTTATGCTTGTTATCACTCTTAAAACTCTTCATTGTTGCCCTGTCTACGATCATATCATATGTGAAGTTTGATTTATAATTATGTTTAGATGATTGTAATGAGACTTTATATTCCCCTGTTTGTTAATTGTTCTATTGTATTGAGTATGTGACAACTCCTATATAGTATTTATACTATTTTAATGAGATGTTACAAAATTTTTAAAAAAAAGTTATATTTAAAAAAGTCACTTGATAAATTGAAAAAAAAATGTGGACACAATAAAAATGATTTTTTTATATAATAGTATAGAAGTATAAATAATAATATAGATATGATTATATATATGAAACTACATTTTAACATACCTTTTTTTATTACACAATTTTAACATAGTCAGTGTGGAATTTTTAAAATCAATTTTCTTTTTTTCAGGTGGTGACGAAGCACTGTTTTTGTTCATGTTGAAATCCAAAATTTGAGTGACACAACGAATCAAATACCAAAATACAAAACCCTTTTTCATTTCGCTCCATTGTTTGGGTTTGGCTTCCTCAGATTTTGATCACACTATGGGTTTCTTGTTGCTTTGTTGTGGCTCTGTCATCGTCGTCGCTCTCGGTTCATTGTTGGGGTGTATCGTCGTTTCCTTCCTTCCATTGTTTTGTAGTTCATTTCCTCATTTGTGTTTGCTTTCTGTGTCAATGAAATTCATTTCAACAGTTGCAAGTAACACACCTATAATCTCCTTTCGTTGGTTATAAATAGTTTTAATTTTTTTATGTTTAGGTTAAATTAAAGAAGTTTGATGTTTGTTTTAGGATGCCTTGAGATTTGGATATATTTAGTGATTTCGCTGTTATGTTGATTTTTGGTTTGTGTCTCGGACTTTGATGTATTGTATTTGAAAAAAGTTTCATACAAGGTCAAGTGCTCAGTAGTTGTAGTTTAAGTGATTTCGTGCTTTGAGTTTTTGTACATAAAAATGGTATGCAAAATTTGTTTCTTTTAGAATGTGTTCTGTGATATCCTGATGTATTTTTTCTTCCTTTTTTAGAGAAAATCATAACATTTTCATTATTTAACAAAATATTTCACAAGATTTTTTTGCTATAAAACTAATATTTTACATAAATACACACCATAATTATACATAATAGACTTATATTACATATATCATGTAACATCCCAAAATATAACATTAAACTATATAATAGTCATCACAAATTTAATATAATATATCAGTTATAGACCAGAATATAAAGTGATATTTACAGTCATCTAAAAACAACCATAAATTTAAACTTTATATACAATATAGTTGTGTCAAAACTATATACAAGAGTGATAATCTCAACCACCAAAAGAAGACAGATCTAAAACAGATAACTACCAATTTATCTATGCATCAGGGGGCATCTTAATCAAGAACCAACTCATTTAAACTCTCTACTCATACCCATCAGATGATCATACCCAAAATTAGCACAAGCACATACAAACAATAAACAAACACAAGGATAAGCCAAATACAAAACAAGTCATATAACATTTAGAATAAGGCGTACAGGAATCACATATAACATACATCAACTCACACATCCTAATATACAAGGACCTAGACTGACTATCCGGATTTAGAATGAATGTCGAGCTATGGAGGGTTGTGCACTTGTGGTGACCTTTACTGCTTTGCAAAGTCATTGCTAACAGGTTTCACCCTACCATACTCACAAGGTTAGTCTATTTCACGCTTTGGATCATACTGGAAGCACCAAAGACTAAGACCTCCTGCTATTGTCACCACATGTTTAAATCTTCTCTATTTAAGAATAAAAGACTATTAGAGTGTCAAGATAACCCGCAAGACTGAGCTCTCTGCATTCATTCTAAAGATACTTGAAACCATACTGAAGAAGTCCCTCCGTAAAACTCATTTTTCCAACCGTGAAACCATTTGAATCCATATGAAACCATATACATATAATCTTTCACTTTTACATTGCATAGAAGCATAAAAATAAACTATCTGATTTATTCATATAAAGGTTAGGTTATAACTTTGGCTTTTGTTTAATTTTTTAAGATGTCGTTGCGGTCTTTTAGTTCTGTTTTTCTAACATTTTTGTACTTTAACTTTAAAATTTAAGTTAATTTATCTTTTGTAAAATGTTTATTGTTTTCAATTTTGAGAAATAATTTGTAATTTTTTTTTCGATTAAGACGTAATATATTTTCACAATTATATTTAACTTACTTAAATAAACAAAAGTATAGAATTCAGACAACAATACTAAACCCAAAAACTCGGTGATAAAATTGTGAATCTGAAAAAAAAAACACAGAACACAAAACAGAACAAGTTTCCCCACCACTGCAAGAAGTCCAATGAAAGTTTAAAAAATGAGTAAGATGACCAATTCTGTTCAAAATTTGCTCCAAAAACAAAACATACACAAACATTATTTGAAAATGACCAAATTAATTCAAATTTAGAAACCAAATGTACGGAAATCATTAAAATAGAAAAGATAAAAAGTAAACTCAAAATAAGTAAGGATGTAGAAAGGTTAAGTAAGATAACACATAATGTTTATTTCTTTTAAAAATATTAAATAGTCCTTATCTTTACTCTTTATGATAATCCGGTTAGAAACAAAGTACCCATTATATTATCATTATATATATATATATATATATATAGTATATATCATATATAATCATATAAATATATATAATCCGCAAAGTAATTATTTTACAGCATAGCATCAAAATTAGATTGTTTAAATTTTTATATTAATATAATATTATTAATATATTATGCTTTTCTTGTGTATACTTGTTGTAATCCTCGTTGTTTTTAAAAAAATTATATAGGTTAATCTGAAATAAATAATTATTATAAATATATCAATTAAATTTAATAAATTAAAAATTAAGTTTGATAAAAATAGTCAGGCAAAATCGATTAACTTAAATTAGAGAGAACTTATCTAATTTTGATGATGATTTTTTTATATATTAAGAAGTTTTGACATTAAGTCACTTGAGAGTATATCAAAAGTCCTTTAGAGTATATAAGTCTATTATTTCACATACTATTGGATCATCCATGAATGTCTATGTTTCATGTTCGCATGATAAAGTTGCATAAGGGTGTTTTTATCCTTTTTGAAAACTTCAGTGTATAAATTTTTGTTAAAGAGAACTTGTTTAACGCTTTTAAGATTAGACCATGAAAAAAAAATCACACAATAATTTATCTTAGTTCAACTCTTCAAGAGTTTACCATCTGGTCTTTTCCCAACAACCTGATTTTGAAGGAAATCCACTATAGTAAAGTGTCAATATGATATAGACTTCAAGATTTTCCCCATGCAATCTAAATCTTAACCATAACAAGAATTAACTCCTAATAGTGAGGCTGCAAGTACTCGTTGTAGGAACCTTGCCTACACAACAAAGTAACTAGAATTCTAGAATGAAGTAAAAATAAAACCTGATACACCCTCCCGTACTAATGTTACAAGATGACCTAATTTAGACCCCACTTTGATCTTCCTCTCATTCTGAAGGCGTTGCAACTTTGCATTTCCTCAATTGATTTATTTTTTGTTTTTTTTTTCTTCTCCAAAAATGTCCAGACTTCACAAATAGCCATTATGTTTCAACATGACACTCTTAGAATGTCTTTCATATCTACAAAGGAATTAACCACACACCACACACACAATATATATATAATTATATATTATATATATATTATTAAATAATCTATATATATATATAAAAGCGCTAATGAACACCCACTTTAAAACAAATCATACAAAACCATCACAACAACTTATATTTAAAGAAGTATTAAACGTGTACAAACCTAGAAATGAGTATTGATTTGTTAGGTGTATTACAATATGAGATCGAGGATTTTATATAAAATAATTCCATAATATCAAATAGAATTTTTCGAAACTCGTCTCATTACTAAACACCCCTATCTCTCTAGAACTCTTTCTCTTTGCTTCCTCTCACAACTCTCTCAGTGTTATTTCTCCTAATTCATCTATTTTGACGATCAGTGATTGCTATCTAGAGATCATGGCATCAAAGTCTCAAACCTAACCGATCAATTTCAAGAATAGAGCAAATAAGTTTCGACTCCTTTTTCCTCTTTATTGTTCAAATCTGTTTTAAAGAATTTAGATTGTTCATGTGTAATCATGTCTCTCCACACATTCTTAGTTCATTCTAAGAGTTCTAAAGACTTCTGGTCCGTTTGCAAGTGATTTTCGTGTTCGTCTAGGGTATTCTGCCGTTCAAGTATCTGAGAGTATTCTTTGAGTTAGGCTATTGCGTGTTGAGTTAGGGAAGCTAGATGATGAGAGGGTCGCCCTCCCCACAAAGTTTGTGCCATAAGAATGCAGTATAGTACTAGGAAGTGACTCCTAGGTCTTCCTCAAGACCAAATGTGGTTCGAGTCCCCGTCAAAACACCTAGTGGGGGGTTTGTGAGAGTTTTGTGAATGCAAATGAGCTAAATTAAAACACTAATATAAATGCAAATGTAAATACAAATTAAAACATGTGGTCACTAAAGTTCACATTACAACTAATTAAATGAAAACACTAAAAAAACTTCATTGTGAAAGTGCGGAGTAAGTGCAATGCATAAATAATAAGAAACTCATCATGGCTCTTAAATTAAATTGCAATATTGAGCTACAACAATCTAAATGCACCATGGATAAGCAATGAAATTTAAAACAAAATCACCACCGGTTCAAATCAACACAATATAAAAAGAAGACCTCTCCCTCCGTGAAGATAACCGAATGCCCATTCACATGCTTAACACTAAAGTAATGCCTGCAGTGGAAAAACAAAATCAGCGTGGGTATTTTTCCACTAAAGCCAATGCGCACCACTTCTACACCTACAAGGGGGTGATGAACCGAAATGAAATTAACTATGGAAGTAAAACGTCAACACATGCACAGACAAAGCACAGAAATAAGATGAATCAGATCTGCATCATTCTTCAGAAAAAAACAAACGTGCCTCCTGGTTCTCTTCAGTCAAAACAGCCTTCCAACAAGAAAAGTTCAAACAACCAAAGCCTGAAACCAAGAGACCGAAAGCGTAAACAAATGTGTGCAAGTGGAGGCTATGCCTCCCAAGCCGAGACACATCCTGCTGCTACTTTCCTACTCTCCATTACACTACAACTACACTACACTACTCTTGGCGAAAAACTACTCTAGGGGGGCTGGAACCCCACCCCCCTTCATCCAGTCGTCACGGGTTTAAAAACCCTTCTCCAGCTGCTTGGACGGTCTCTTTGCTGACACAAGGCTTGCTGGGTGCACCGCGTGCCTCCTTGTTGCCCCCCCTGCAATCTGTGACAGGGGGAGCACAATTGTGGTCTCGTGCACGGAGCGTGGGCAGTGACACTTCTCATTCAAAGAAGACGTGCAGCACCTTCTATGATCAAATGGGTGGAATCCCCGCATACCGCTCCATGTTCTCTTGGCCGCTTTGCTGGATGTCACCTTCTCCTGACCTTGCTTATGCTCGTTGGATTTGCTCTTCTGGACGCTCTCTTTTTGGCTCAGCAACTCGCAAAGACGCAAGACGTCTTCTCCCATTCCAGCGGCAGCTCACATGACAGCACCGCTTCATCTATCAAGCCCAAAATCAGCTCTTGTGTGTGATGCCAGGAGTGTGCTGGACACACTTCTTCTTTGCTGTGGAAGGTTGAAAGACTGGACCAGCTTTTGCTTCAATTTGATGGACGCGTGCAAGCCAGTGTGGGCCGGTGTGTGCGTTCCATTTGCTGGATTGTGTTTCATTTTCTTGTTTTTGTTCTCACTGAGCGTGAATGTCGCAGGCCTTGGATCTTCAATTTACCAAAGAAAATCATATCCTTCCGCTTCCTCGTTGGCTTTGCCTAAACCCAATCCCTCTCTGCTCTCTCTCCACGTTGCCACCACTTTTCTTTTCTGCTTTCTCTTCTCAAGTGAATGAAGTCCTTATATTTTTTTCTTCACCCATTATAAAAACTTCCCGGCGTTCAAGCAAAGCCCCGGTTTTCTTCAAAATCACGTGCTCGTGTGCATCCAACTTCCCTCCAACCATCATTGGGCTCCACGGGTTTTTAAACCCTCATGTCCAAGCTACTGGACGCTCCAAATCCTTAATTGAATTCAGCCTGTGAGGTGCTTGCTGCTGTCCGCGGTGAATTGCTGGACGTCACCTCAAGTTTTGCAGACCAAGCCGTGCTCACCACTACTAGACCATTTCCCTCACAGCGTGTTGTTCTTTCCTTTCGGCCGTGAGCTTCCCTTCCGTGTGCATGTTGAAGTGCTACTCCGTGTGCTTTGGGCAGTAACATATTGCTTTTTGAAGCTTCCTTTTTGAATGCCAATCTTTTCGGGTTGCACTCTCAGTTTTCTTCTCCCACTCTTTTTGTGGAGAGCTTGAATTATGTCCCAACCCTCAATTTTGTCCCAAATTTATCCAACATTTTCCTACACTCTAATAATAGAAAATATATTAGCTCAAATAATTAATTATTAAATAAGCATTTTTTGGTCAAATTAAGCACATTAGAAAACCGGAAAATCCGGACATTTAGCAACATTCCCTGATGAATTCGGTCAATATACTAGTGAAATTGAGAAAATATTGACTCATCACTAGACCTTGTCTTAGTTTGCTTGTAGTATAAATGTTAGTACGTCTATGATTTATAGATGTTTTAGTGAAATTGTGTAATTGGGTAAATACTGAGTAGGCTAAATGAAAATTTTGATGATATGGTGTTGTGTAAAATTTGTGTGATGAAATGGTCTGTTAGATCATTGTCTAATTATGTATCATTATGACTATTTCAATTTGTTTGGAACTGAATTCAAATATTATTGAAAGTATGGTTAATCACTAAGGTCAACCTTAAAACAAAAGGGGTTTGGTTAGTTGCATTTATGAAATGGTATGAAGTTATTAGGACTGATTTGGTACTGTCATGATATTTGAACTTGTTTAGAGGTTTAGATGTTACAAAGTTGTGTGTAACAAAGGGTAGTCATGTTAGTTGTTATACTCGTGTTTTTAGTATAAACGAGGTTTGGATATGAATGTTGAGTTAAGTGGCAGGTACTCTTTTGGAGGCTTAGAAGCCATTTCTTTACAACATTTAGACTTGTCTACAGTACTAAACTAGAAATAACTGTTCATGAAATGGTAAATGTTATAGGTTAGATTTTAGCCCATTTTAGAGGCTCTAGGGTTGACAATGAGAAGTACGATACATGGGAACAATATGAGGTGTTGTAGAGTGTTGCAGTGTCTTTGGATTGGTTTATGCAGTTGTAAGCTGATTGATGGTTTAAAAATTGGTAGAATTGAAATTGAGTAGCTTGTAGGAGTGAATTTGGGTTTTAAAGGGTCAAGTTGAGTTACGAGTAGGTTTTTTGAGTTTTCTCAGTTTGGAGGGTCCTAGAGCCTTTAAAAGTTGGGGGTACAGTGTTGATGTGAGGAAATTGGAATCTTGATCTTACTGACGCGCCTAAGCGCCTATTCAAGCGCGATGCGTGACGCTGCCTGTGGTGTTAGTCGCTACTAGCACCACTACACTAAGTTTTCGAGGGTAGGGGGGTTGAGGGTTCTTGGTTATCATTTTAGAGTTTTTATAGGTCATATTGGGGGATTTTAGACCCTTCTGGCAGCTGTTGGTGAGAGTTCAAAGCTATTTTCTGCCAAGTATGAGTTTAAAGGAGTTTTGTGTTGTTTAGTGGTTCTTCTTGGATTGTTCTTGTGTATTAACGTATATGGAATGGTTTCAAGTGTTTTCTAATGATTTGTTTTGTTGTTTAATTTCTTTTAAGGTATGATTAAAGATGATATATGTTGGTGTTCAATGTGAAAGTAAAATGACATACGTACATGGTTTCAAAGGTGTTTAAAGTTGTGAAAGTGAGTTCCAAGGGGGAATTCTTGGCGTAGTTACAAGTATCTATAGTCTGAATGTAGGGAGTTCAATCTTGGGGGTTATCCTGACACTCTAACGGTCATTCATTCTCACAAAGAGAGGATTGACACATGTGGTGAGAGTAGTAAGAGGTCTTAGTCTTGTGTGCTTCCAATATGATCCACGGCGTGAAACAGACTAACCTTGTGAGTGTGGTAGGGTAAAAGCCATTTGCAGTGGCTTTGCAAAGCAGTAGAAACCACCAAAAGTGCACAACCCGTCATAGTTCGACATACGTTTAATGATAATATATGGATATGTTTATTGTAAGAAAAATGTTTGGATGAGTTTATATGTATCAATATTTAATTGTAAACTAGATTACACTTTTATTTATGTTTGTGTTTGTATGTTGTCGTGTTCTTTTCTTTGCTATGATCATCTTGTGGGTGTGAGCAGAGGGAGATGATGTTCACCTACTGTAGCTATTTGATGGAGGAGATGTTGTTGTTTAGTTTCTTTAGATTAGCTTTGTAAATAGTTTTTGTTAACCTGGTTGTATATAAAGTTTAAATTTTATGGTTGTTTTTGGATGACTTTAAATTCTACTTTATATTTATGTTAGTAGTTGATCAATCTCATTAAATATGTGATCACTATTATATAGGTAAATATTATATTTTGGGATGTTACAAAACTTTTTTTTCTATATTATTTTTTTATTTTTATTCTATCATTTTGTGATTTCTAATTATTTGGTCATTTAATAAAATAAAATTTAAAAAAATATATTTTACTATTATTTATTAAAATAACATTATTTAAGAAATAATATATTATTGATACTACAAAGTGTTTACACTATAATATAAAAAAAATTGTAACGTAATAATTTTGTCTTAAACAAATTACATTTATCTTTTTTATTTTAATTTATAATATAAATATTCTTATTGTTGTATATTTTTCATATTTTTAGTATGTAGATAGAAATTAACATAAGGTTTAAAATATTGTACAAAGGTTTAAATTGGATATTTGTAATAACAAAATCATACTTCTTAATATTATATTAATTTATATTCTTTGATTTCACTTTTTACTATTTTCAACTTGAAAATGCACTAGGACTCCAGTAAGGTTGAAACAGAAAATAAAAACTAACAAACTAATTGTTTTAAAATATATCATTAATGTATTTATATTGTCATTACTCAAGTCAATAAATATATATTACACATAAATTGATTAGACGAGTCTAGTAACACACTAGATAAATATAGAAAAAAACATTATATGAGTCTAACAATATACGCATTAGACGAGTTTAACAATATACAATAAAGGAGTCTGTTCATACATTAATTAGAAGAATATAATAAAAAATATGAGATGAGGTATTTCATACATTGATCAGACGACTCTAATCATACACTCATTATACGAGAATTAAAAAAATATTAAATGAGTTTGTCGATGCATTGATTAGACAAGTTTAATAATATACATTAAATGAATATGTATGTGCAATTACTAAACAAGTATAACAAAAAATATTAGATGAATTATTCCACAAATTAATTAGATGAGTTTAGGAATAACTCATTAGACGAGTCTCTCCATACATTAATTAAACAAGTCTGACAATAAACAGTAAACGAGTTTGTCCATACATTGATAAAAAAAGTCTGACAATATATATTGTAAGTAACACCTCAATTTTGGGATGCCACGATTACAAATGAAAATTTAATTTTTTTTAAAAATCACAATACCATGGGGGAAATCCAAATTCGATAAGTCTTTACAATACAAGAAAAATAAACCAAAATACCAATTTAATTATAAAATCAAACTCCATATAAAATAGTTTATTCAAACAACCATAAATTCCCCAAAGAACCATAAATTCTTCAACTCTCTCAATCCACTCGTTGCGCTATACAACATCCGAACTAACTACATGCAATGGTGAGCAACCAAAAATATCATAACATACAATATACAATAATAATTTTAAACATGTAATAAGATAGCCATAGAATCATATTTCATCACAGAATTAATATCGCAACCAAACCATTCATAACCAATGTTGTTTCCTTTCATTATGTCGTCATAACTTGTTTCGCAAAACAGGACAATTTGAGTCGTCTTCCATCATAACTTCAGACCTATCTCCCCAACTTCTCAAGGACTAACGAGTAAAAACACTAACACTACGCGCACTGGTGCACTATACTCAACACGAGCCAAAGTCATTGGGCGAGACATCCAACCCTCTCGAATCCTCGCGTAGGAGGAAGAGTGACAGTCGAATCTCTGTCTCTACTCGAGACCCGACATCCTTAACGTAGAGCAGTATGAAAAGCTTACACATGACGAACAATAGTACAAGAAAATAACATAGTTTTATATTCGCATTACCAGTCAATGCACATTCTCAATAACATGCATTGCTCACCAATCACAACGTTTATAACACAATAATTATTACATTTCACGCATAGTCACCTTAATATACATTAACTCATCAATCTCAAGGTTCTACTACACCATGATAATTATTTAATTTAATAAAACAAGGCCATGGAAAGAAAACAAGAAAACAAGAAACAACAAATCAAGAATGTAAGAAATCAAGAATGTAAGCTTCCCTTACCTTAGCTAATACTAAGGCTCTATCCACACCCTAATGATCACAATAAATCTCCCTTTGTATTAACACTTTTTGCAGCTAATTCTCTTCTTCTCTTTAAGAATCTCTCTCTCTCTCTTTCTTTCACCTTTAGGATTTAGGTTTCTGTCTTATTTTCCTAGTGGCTAAAGTTTCTATAAGAGGTGTCTAATATAGTTACAACTATGTGTAGAATATACATAGGGTACTTTATTTATAATAAAAGCCCATAAGGAGTAATAACAACCAACTAAAATAAAATATATAAATAAGATAAAATAAATTTATCTTTAACTTAATTAATTCTGATAAGTCCATAAATAATGTATTCTATCTTAATTGCAGTCAGCTTTCAATTTACTTGAGCCCCAAGAATCTTTTTAGCGATTCTGACATACAAAAGATGATTACAACCAGCAAACAAAAGATGGCTTAAGAAGCCAC
>NW_025905334.1:7080-19246 GCF_018835915.1 Vigna umbellata
GTTATCATATTTAGTTTGGGAGAAGAAAATTGATGAGTTACATCCATTCTTTGCTAGCAATAGTGAATCCTATTTCCTTAGTTTATACACTTCCCAATTTTAAGATTATAGAATAGAGTAATGGGATAACAAGCAAATCAGTTTTAGACACGTAAGAAAATCCCCCATCCATGATTAGAGTGAATTAAAAGATTGCATGAGAAGAACCCATCTTCCTCCTTCGTTTGAGAGAAACCATGAGCTTATGAGAGAACTCATTAAAGAAGGCAAGGCATTCATTAAAAATTTAAGCAGGTTTTCTCGTAGGAAGCATGAGTTTAGAGAAAAACTTCTGATGCTCATGAATG
Source organism: Vigna umbellata (assembly GCF_018835915.1). Next base: position 7,428 of record NW_025905334.1, read on the forward strand.
AGACAAGTAAAAGAAAAATTGAGAGAGCACATAAGGAATCACAAGAAAGAAGAGAAGAAGAGAGAAGAAGATAAGAATAAAGAAAGAGAAAAGAAGAATAAACAAGAAAAGAGCAAGAGAGAAGAGAGCAAGGGGCAAGTGTACCGGATCATACAAGTAATATAAAATGGTAAGACCAAGTACCGTCTCCTAGATACTCTCGGCACTGGACAGTCGTGTGATAACTCGATTAATTAAGACTTACAAGGGAATGAAATCATTGGTTTAGAATGCAAATACAGAAAATTAAATATGAATGCAGTTTTGATCAATTGAAGAGTAGCACTGCGATGAACGTGTGATGTTTATGTTATGAGATGAATATGTTGTTGGGGTTAGATTTCACTAAGTTTACTCTCATGTATATAAGAATTCTTCTTCTTTCAATAAAGTCAACGTCACTCACTAAATTACTTAAAACCCGATCCCTCGGTGAAGAAAGCCTATCCTTAATTACTAGTTCATATGATTCCTAACATTCCTAATAATTAATTCTGAAGATCAGGAGCTTAAGACAACCAAGACTCATACCCTCATCCCTGAGAAATACTGCTCTTGGGAGTAATTCTACAAGAACCTAAATTGTAAGGAACCTCCCGACACTCATGCAGTAAATACATCACGCTATGAATGAGTTAAACAAAGCAAGTATTGATCACAGAAGAATTACCCTAATAATTAATGAAAAAAGCATATATTCTTAAGAGTCAATTCAAATACATGAGAGTTCACAAGGTTACATCATCCCCCAACAACAAATAGAAGTTAGTTCCCCATTGTCGAGGTGAAACTAGATGTACAATGGAGAAGAATGAGATAGAAAACCCCTGAAAGTTGAAGATGGAAGCTCCCGCATCCAAATCCGCCTTCAAAGAGTGGAAGAGTGTGTTGTTGCGCCTCCTCTGCCAAAGATACAAAACCTAGGGCGTCTGGGTCCTTTAAATAGAGCGGAATCAAAATAGAAACAAAGCCCAAGCCCATCTCGCTGGCGCTTAGCGCCCCACTTAGGGCGCTCGGGCGTGCTGCGGCACATATTCTGGCACTCAGCGCCCTTAAAAGGGCACCCAAGCTTTGGACAGCAACTTCTGGCGCTCAACCCCCCTAAAAGGGGCGCTCAGGCTTGGATAGCTTTTTTTAGCACTGTGCTTTTTCCTCTTTTTCTGCAATTCTGCTCGCTTCTTGAGTTCCGACTCCTTCATACTTTTGCTCCTCTTCCAAATCACTCCATTAACCTACAAGATTATGGGAATTTAGTAATAAAATCATTAAGTATAACCTCAATTCTCTTATTCACAAAACTAAGCAAAAACATGATTTCAAGAAGGTTTCTAGGTAGAAAAGGGTGCATTTAGAATCAGAATTACGTCACGGATAACGGTATTTTCAACCGTTATCACAACACCAAACTTAGAACTTTGCTTGTCCTCAAGCAAAACAAAATGCAACTTAGCTCTTCAAAACAATTACTACAATGGTTCAACATTTTTCAAAACTTTTTCTTCCAGGATAGGTAATCACTTTTATCAACTCGTCGTAAAGATGTCAGTCAAGATGTACAGATGCCTGAATTCATTCAAATTCACTATGGTGCTCATATATTTCAATAGATGTTATCCTTAAGAATGATCAATCAACCAAGCAAAGACGTAATCATAAATTCAAATAACTACTCCTCACCAAGGAAAGTGTTTCACTCAAGCACTCAAAAGTGTATCACTCAAACTCAAAGGTGTATAGTGAGGTGTAGGTGTCTATTTCACTCTACTATCACAATGTCACATAAATTAACTTTGTCTTTCGTTTTAACCAGAATCAAACATACTCACAAGCAAGTTTTCATCACAAGGTCTTTTTAGGACTTGTAACTTGGCTGGCCTAAGAAGAAAGTTGGTTTTTCCGGACAACAAAATCCTTGAGTTAAGAGAGTCCTTCATGATTTCATCATTCACACACACCCTCTCTTTCCCAGAACCATCTTCACTTATTCCCAACTTTCCCTTGCATTAAGCTTTTCTTTTCTTTTCTTTTCATTTTTCTTTGCTTTTGCTTTTGCTTTTCAATTGCTCACTGCGTAGCTCAATGTTTTTTCTTTCTATTTCTTTTGTCAAATTTCCTAGTAACCCCAAACTTGAACCTTCATCAATACCCCACAAATGTTCTTAGCTTAACTCAAGGTAAAGATTTTCAAAAAGGATTTTCAAAACATGCTTAAGGCTCAAGGTTCAAAGGTTAGAACAAATTGTTCTCTTTTTAGTAGGCTAAAATCATGTTAAGGCTAAAAAGGGATAACAACAAATGGCCTTGATCATATGAAACATGTAAGCAAGTAGTTCAATCACAGAAAATTTGGGCAAAATCATTCATGCTTTCAAAGTAATAGCAATTATTCACAAAAACTCTGAACCCCAAACCTCATACATGTTAACTCTCAAGTTCCAGAATTTAGATAAACATCCTGCTCAGTATCTCAATCACATTTTACCTCAAACATTTGTTTCATACAAACTATGAGCCATCACCTGTATATAAGCACATCATGTATCACCTCAACATCAATCAATATAATAGAGCATCATAAAGCAATACTTATCACACAACAGATCATAATCAAACCATTATAGCACAGTTAATTCAAGCAAAGTACATCAACATATACTACAATCAAAACAAAGCAATAAAAACATAAGCAAAATATAGTTCAACAATGAAAACAATAAAAACAATAGACATAAAAATAAAAGAAATCCTGTTTTAAAGGCAAAATAGCATCCATCAGTAGACGCTATCATATGAATCTTCCAGCATCCATCAGTGGACACTGACATTACACCCATCCGTAGATGTCTAACCTCATAGCATTCATCAGTAGATGCTTAGTCACACAGCATCCATCAGTAGATGTTATTATTCCTCATTCTTATCATAGCAACATCCATTAGTAAATGTTGTTATCTGAGTCCTCCTAGCATCCATCAGTAGATGTTGTCATCACTTCCATTAGAAGTAGCATATAACCTAAAAAAAACTCAAACACACAAAGAAAAATCAAATCCAAACCACATAAATAATCAATAAAAAAGAAAAATCAGAAACTGGGTCGCCTCTCTCTAAGCGCTTCTTTAACGTCATTAGCTGGACACCATCAAGCTCCCGTCACATCTTTAATCTTGGTGTTTTCCTGTCTTTCTCTGCACCAACTTATCTTCAGCAGCTTCCTGTTCACTTCTTGACTCTTTTTGAAATTGGAGCTTCAATCTCTATCAGTCCATCAACTTTAAGTTCTTTCACAACCCACAATTTGTTGTTGAATCTCACTAGTATGCCTGGTTTGAGTTCTTCATGTTTGACCAAAAAGTCTTGATGAACACTTTTTCCTTTGTTGTCTTTTTCTTCTTCCTTCACTTGTGATAGCAAATTTTTTTTACCTTTCTTGCCTGGCTTATCAGCTTTTGTACTAGTCCCTGGTGCATCTTCACATGCAGCTTTGAGACTAGTCTTCTTCACTTGGATCTGCTGCTCAGCATTGAAGACACTGAATATCAACTCCTCTTCTTGGTCTTTGAGTGCTATAGTTCCATCATCAATATTGATGATAAGCTTGACCATTTTCATGAATGGCCTTCCAAGAATAATAGGGATCCCCACATCTTCCCTCATCTTCATCACCACAAAATCCACCAGGAATCTAAGGTTGTCTATTCGAACCACTACATCTTCCACCACACCATAGGGCTTCTTAATGGATCCATCCGCCATTTACAAAGTCATCTTTGTAGGCTTGACTTCAAGACCACCAATCTTCTCAAGTACAGATAAGGGCATCAAATTGATATTAGACCCTAAATTAATTAGGGCTTTCCCTATTTCATGACTCCCAATAGTGCAAGGAATAGTGAAACTTCGCGGATCTTTAACCTTTGGAGGAAGTGCCTTCTGCAAGATCACACTGCAATTGCCATGTACCTCAATTGTTTCTTTTTCTGGATATTTTTTTCTTTTTGTTGAATTTCTTCAGGAATTTAACATAACCAAGAACATGTTGCAATGTCTCAATCACAGGAATTTTAATCTCCAATTTCTTGAAGATTTCTTTAAAACGCTCAAACTGTTTTTCCTTCTCCTTCCTAGAATATTTCTTTGGGTAAGGGAGGGGTTTTTCATATAATTCTTTCTTTTNCAAACCAGTGCCAGTTATGATTTATACTTGATGCACTAGTTTCAGTATTTTTCATTCAGGCATTTTCACAAACAGTTTTGCCTAATTCTTAATTGAGCTTGAATTTGATCTTATGCAACTTATAAATGTTTTCTTGCTTTATGAATATAATCTAGAGCATTTCCTAGGATCCTTTTGAGTGCCTCTGTTCTTGGAATCCCTTTTAATTGCTTGCTTTTAGTTGTTGAATTTCCTGCACATAAATTGTTTGATAAAAGTCCAGTGGTGCATTCTAGTTTAGCATTTTCTGGCAGCAGCAGGACTAATTTTATTACAATTTAATCACTTGAGGGTGGTCTGTGTGAGCTTTATTTTGAGCGCAGAACTATCTCAGATGGTCCTACAATACTGGTAGCAAGGAAAGATCAACTTTGGAGTTGATTTTTGGTGTAGCAGAACCACGTCTTTAACTGTTCTGCACATTTTCTAGGTACTCCAATAGTAGCTCATTACAACAGTAGCTGTGAGATTTGCCGTGAACTACCATAGTTTAATCCTTTGAGAGAAGCCAAAGCTGCCACACATCATTTACTTCCCATTTCCTTTTTTAAATTCATTTGCTTTGCAAAATGCTTGTAATTGGCCATTAAGCAAGTGATTTGGAAGAATTCACAAGTGTTCTTCCATCACTTGCAAACTTTTGTTCTTAATCTCTCATTAAAATTGGTAGACGGTGAGCGTGTCTTGGATCCAAAGTTCCAAGCCTCACCCAGGGGACCTCACTTCTTTCAGTTCTTTTAAGCGCATAGGAAAAGTCTTACAAGTCCGCAATTAGGAGTCTAGATGTTTTAACCTTTGGTTGTTTGAGTCCACTTTTTAAATTCAATAGTGAATCTTCTTTTGAAAATTGATCATGTAAGTAACCTTAGACATTCTGGCTATGCAAGACTTGGTACTTAAGTAGCCATTGGCTCACCTCTCTTACCTGGGAACTGTCTTTTGGTGAAATCTTAAACCTTTTAAATTTTGGAAATCACTTTTGAAATTAAAATATGTTTTCTCACTATTTAGAGCGTCATTTTGAGGAAATCATCACTTTGAAACAACAAGAACTTAGAGAGCTCAATTTATGGCGACAAAGACATGAGCAAAATAAGAACATGAGTGGAGTGTATTATCAAGCTTGGAGAGATATCCCATTTTTTGGTAGGAATATCAGTGTGTTATCATATTTAGTTTGGGAGAAGAAAATTGATGAGTTACATCCATTCTTTGCTAGCAATAGTGAATCCTATTTCCTTAGTTTATACACTTCCCAATTTGAAGATTATAGAAGAGAGTAATGGGATAACAAGCAAATCAGTCTTAGACACGAAAGAAAATCCCCCATCCATGATTGGAGTGAATTAAAAGATTGCATGAGAAGAACCCATCTTCCTCCTTCGTTTGAGAGAAACCATGAGCTTATGAGAGAACTCATTAAAGAAGGCAAGGCATTCATTAAAAATTTAAGCAGGTTTTCTCGTAGGGAGCATGAGTTTAGAGAAAAACTTTTGATGCTCATGAATGAGACAAGTAAAAGAAAAATTGAGAGAGCACATAAGGAATCACAAGAGAGAAGAGAAGAAGAGAGAAGAATATAAGAATAAAGAAAGAGAAAAGAAGAATAGACAAGAAAAGAGCGTGAGAGAAGAGAGCAAGGGGCAAGTGTACCAGATCATACAAGTAATATAAAATGGTAAGACCAAGTACGTCTCCCAGAGCCTCTCGGCACTGGACAGTCGTGTGATAACTCGATTAATTAAGACTTACAAGGGAATGAAATCATTGGTTTAGAATGCAAATACAGAAAATTAAATATGAATGCAGCTTTGATCAATTGAAGAGTAGCACAGCGATGAACGGGTGATGTTTATGTTATGAGATGAATATGTTGTTGGGGTTAGATTTCACTAAGTTTACTCTCATGTATATAAGAATTCTTCTTCTTTCAATAAAGTCAACGTCACTCACTAAATTACTTAAAACCCGATCCCTCGGTGAAGAAAGCCTATCCTTAATTACTAGTTCATATGATTCCTAACATTCCTAATAATTAATTCTGAAGATCAGGAGCTTAAGACAACCAAGACTCATACCCTCATCCCTGAGAAATACTGCTCTTGGGAGTAATTCTACAAGAACCTAAATTGTAAGGAACCTCCCGACACTCATGCAGTAAATACATCACGCTATGAATGAGTTAAACAAAGCAAGTATTGATCACAGAAGAATTACCCTAATAATTAATGAAAAAAGCATATATTCTTAAGAGTCAATTCAAATACATGAGAGTTCACAAGGTTACATCATCCCCCAACAACAAATAGAAGTTAGTTCCCCATTGTCGAGGTGAAACTAGATGTACAATGGAGAAGAATGAGATAGAAAACCCCTGAAAGTTGAAGATGGAAGCTCCCGCATCCAAATCCGCCTTCAAAGAGTGGAAGAGTGTGTTGTTGCGCCTCCTCTGCCAAAGATACAAAACCTAGGGCGTCTGGGTCCTTTAAATAGAGCGGAATCAAAATAGAAACAAAGCCCAAGCCCATCTCGCTGGCGCTTAGCGCCCCACTTAGGGCGCTCGGGCGTGCTGCGGCACATATTCTGGCACTCAGCGCCCTTAAAAGGGCACCCAAGCTTTGGACAGCAACTTCTGGCGCTCAACCCCCCTAAAAGGGGCGCTCAGGCTTGGATAGCTTTTTTTAGCACTGTGCTTTTTCCTCTTTTTCTGCAATTCTGCTCGCTTCTTGAGTTCCGACTCCTTCATACTTTTGCTCCTCTTCCAAATCACTCCATTAACCTACAAGATTATGGGAATTTAGTAATAAAATCATTAAGTATAACCTCAATTCTCTTATTCACAAAACTAAGCAAAAACATGATTTCAAGAAGGTTTCTAGGTAGAAAAGGGTGCATTTAGAATCAGAATTACGTCACGGATAACGGTATTTTCAACCGTTATCACAACACCAAACTTAGAACTTTGCTTGTCCTCAAGCAAAACAAAATGCAACTTAGCTCTTCAAAACAATTACTACAATGGTTCAACATTTTTCAAAACTTTTTCTTCCAGGATAGGTAATCACTTTTATCAACTCGTCGTAAAGATGTCAGTCAAGATGTACAGATGCCTGAATTCATTCAAATTCACTATGGTGCTCATATATTTCAATAGATGTTATCCTTAAGAATGATCAATCAACCAAGCAAAGACGTAATCATAAATTCAAATAACTACTCCTCACCAAGGAAAGTGTTTCACTCAAGCACTCAAAAGTGTATCACTCAAACTCAAAGGTGTATAGTGAGGTGTAGGTGTCTATTTCACTCTACTATCACAATGTCACATAAATTAACTTTGTCTTTCGTTTTAACCAGAATCAAACATACTCACAAGCAAGTTTTCATCACAAGGTCTTTTTAGGACTTGTAACTTGGCTGGCCTAAGAAGAAAGTTGGTTTTTCCGGACAACAAAATCCTTGAGTTAAGAGAGTCCTTCATGATTTCATCATTCACACACACCCTCTCTTTCCCAGAACCATCTTCACTTATTCCCAACTTTCCCTTGCATTAAGCTTTTCTTTTCTTTTCTTTTCATTTTTCTTTGCTTTTGCTTTTGCTTTTCAATTGCTCACTGCGTAGCTCAATGTTTTTTCTTTCTATTTCTTTTGTCAAATTTCCTAGTAACCCCAAACTTGAACCTTCATCAATACCCCACAAATGTTCTTAGCTTAACTCAAGGTAAAGATTTTCAAAAAGGATTTTCAAAACATGCTTAAGGCTCAAGGTTCAAAGGTTAGAACAAATTGTTCTCTTTTTAGTAGGCTAAAATCATGTTAAGGCTAAAAAGGGATAACAACAAATGGCCTTGATCATATGAAACATGTAAGCAAGTAGTTCAATCACAGAAAATTTGGGCAAAATCATTCATGCTTTCAAAGTAATAGCAATTATTCACAAAAACTCTGAACCCCAAACCTCATACATGTTAACTCTCAAGTTCCAGAATTTAGATAAACATCCTGCTCAGTATCTCAATCACATTTTACCTCAAACATTTGTTTCATACAAACTATGAGCCATCACCTGTATATAAGCACATCATGTATCACCTCAACATCAATCAATATAATAGAGCATCATAAAGCAATACTTATCACACAACAGATCATAATCAAACCATTATAGCACAGTTAATTCAAGCAAAGTACATCAACATATACTACAATCAAAACAAAGCAATAAAAACATAAGCAAAATATAGTTCAACAATGAAAACAATAAAAACAATAGACATAAAAATAAAAGAAATCCTGTTTTAAAGGCAAAATAGCATCCATCAGTAGACGCTATCATATGAATCTTCCAGCATCCATCAGTGGACACTGACATTACACCCATCCGTAGATGTCTAACCTCATAGCATTCATCAGTAGATGCTTAGTCACACAGCATCCATCAGTAGATGTTATTATTCCTCATTCTTATCATAGCAACATCCATTAGTAAATGTTGTTATCTGAGTCCTCCTAGCATCCATCAGTAGATGTTGTCATCACTTCCATTAGAAGTAGCATATAACCTAAAAAAAACTCAAACACACAAAGAAAAATCAAATCCAAACCACATAAATAATCAATAAAAAAGAAAAATCAGAAACTGGGTCGCCTCTCTCTAAGCGCTTCTTTAACGTCATTAGCTGGACACCATCAAGCTCCCGTCACATCTTTAATCTTGGTGTTTTCCTGTCTTTCTCTGCACCAACTTATCTTCAGCAGCTTCCTGTTCACTTCTTGACTCTTTTTGAAATTGGAGCTTCAATCTCTATCAGTCCATCAACTTTAAGTTCTTTCACAACCCACAATTTGTTGTTGAATCTCACTAGTATGCCTGGTTTGAGTTCTTCATGTTTGACCAAAAAGTCTTGATGAACACTTTTTCCTTTGTTGTCTTTTTCTTCTTCCTTCACTTGTGATAGCAAATTTTTTTTACCTTTCTTGCCTGGCTTAGCAGCTTTTGTACTAGTCCCTGGTGCATCTTCACATGCAGCTTTGAGACTAGTCTTCTTCACTTGGATCTGCTGCTCAGCATTGAAGACACTGAATATCAACTCCTCTTCTTGGTCTTTGAGTGCTATAGTTCCATCATCAATATTGATGATAAGCTTGACCATTTTCATGAATGGCCTTCCAAGAATAATAGGGATCCCCACATCTTCCCTCATCTTCATCACCACAAAATCCACCAGGAATCTAAGGTTGTCTATTCGAACCACTACATCTTCCACCACACCATAGGGCTTCTTAATGGATCCATCCGCCATTTACAAAGTCATCTTTGTAGGCTTGACTTCAAGACCACCAATCTTCTCAAGTACAGATAAGGGCATCAAATTGATATTAGACCCTAAATTAATTAGGGCTTTCCCTATTTCATGACTCCCAATAGTGCAAGGAATAGTGAAACTTCGCGGATCTTTAACCTTTGGAGGAAGTGCCTTCTGCAAGATCACACTGCAATTGCCATGTACCTCAATTGTTTCTTTTTCTGGATATTTTTTTCTTTTTGTTGAATTTCTTCAGGAATTTAACATAACTAAGAACATGTTGCAATGTCTCAATCACAGGAATTTTAATCTCCAATTTCTTGAAGATTTCTTTAAAACGCTCAAACTGTTTTTCCTTCTCCTTCCTAGAATATTTCTTTGGGTAAGGGAGGGGTTTTTCATATAATTCTTTCTTTTTTCTCTCAACCTCTTCTTTTTCTTTTCTCTCTTCTTCCACATTCTTCTTTTCTCTCTTTCTTTCAACCTCACTTTTTCTTTCTTCTTTCTCTTCTTTCTCTTTTGACTCAACTTTCTCTTTTCTTTCTACTACTCTCTCTTTTTCCTTTTCTTTTCTCTCACTCTCTTCTTTTTCTTTCTCTTCCTCTATATCTTTCTCTTTTTCACTCAATATTTCTTCTTCTTTTCTCTCTATTTTTCTCTCATCTAAAATTCTGCCACTTCTAGTAACAACGACTTTGCACTCCTCCCTAGGGTTAAGTTTCATATTACCCCCAAAATCTTCCATCTTCTGAACTAGGTGACCAATCTGCATCCCCATCCTTCTGAGTGCTGCTTCAGTGTTTTTATGATGAGATACAGACATCTGCATCAACTTTTGAAGTGTGTCATCTAGCTTTGCCATTCTTTCTGAAAGAGAGGATTATTGTTGCCATTGTTGTTGTTGTTGTGGTGGTCTATTGAATTGTCTAGCAGCTTGCCCAAATTGACTTTGTCCCATGCTTGGATGAGGTAACCACCCGTGATTGAAATTACCTTGGTGGAATTGAGTGCCCATATAGTTTACTTCTTGTCTGAAGTTCATCTTTCATGTGCTAAACACAAAACCCTATAAAACACTGTTAGCACAAAAAAATAAAAACAAAACAAAACACAAGACTAAAATAAAAAATAAAGTCAAAGTTAATCAAGAATCACACAAATAGAATAGTTTAAACCGTGAGTCCCCGACAACGACGCCAAAAACTTGTTAAGTCACTACCAAGTGTACCAGATCATACTAGTTCATACGATTCTTAGCATTCCTAATACTGAGGATCAGGAGCTTAAGACAACCAAGACTTATACCCCCATCCCTTAGAAATACTATTCTTGGGATTAATTCTACAAGAACCTGAATTGTAAGGAACCTCCCAACACTCATGCAATTCATACATCACGCTATGAATGAGTTAAACAAAGCAATCATTGATCACAGAAGAATTACCCTAACAATTAATGAAAGAAGCATATATTATTAAGAATCAATTCAAATACATGAAAGTTCACAAGGTTACATCATCCCCCAACAACAAATAGAAGTTAGTTCCTCATTGTCATGGTCAAACTAAATGTACAATGGAGAAGAATGAGATAGGAAAACCCTAAAAGTTGAAGATGGAAGCTCTCGCATCCAAATCTACCTTCAAAGAGTGGAAGAGTGTGTTGCTGCGCCTCCTATGCCAAAGATACAAAACCTAGGGCGTCTGGGTCCTTTATATAGAGCGGAATCAAAACAGAAACAAAGTCCATGCCCATCTCGCTGGCGCTCAGCGCCCCACTTAGGGCACTCGGGCGTGTTGCGGCACATATTCTGGCGCTCAGCGCCCCTAAAAGGGCGCCCAAGCTTTGGACAACAACTTTTGGCACTCCGCCCCCCTAAAAGGGCCGCTCAAGCTTGGACAACTTTTTTCAGCACTGCGTTTTTTCCTCTTTCTCTACAGTTCTGCTCTCTCCTTGAGTTCCGACTCCTTCATACTTTTGCTCCTCTTCCAAATCACTCCATTAACCTACAAGATTAAGGGAATTTAGTAATAAAATCATTAAGTATAACCTCAATTCTCTTATTCAAAAAACTAAAGCAAAAACATTATTTCAACCAAGTTTCTAAGTATAAATGGGTGCATTTAGCATCTGAATTACGTCACAGATAACGGTTTTTTCAACCGTTATCAGCAAGAGAACAAGAGATAAGAGAAAAGGAAGAAAGAGAGAAAAGAGAAAAAGAGAAAAGAAGAGAAGAAGAAAAGAGAAGAGAAGAA